>PVKS010029962.1:0-24841 GCA_004027875.1 Aplodontia rufa | reverse complement strand
CTAGGACAACACAGAAGGATAGACCTCTGCCAAAGATCAGATATGATGCTTAGTGCAGAACTTCATGGAGAGAGGCCTGTAGAAAAATCATTGCCCACGTAAGTGGCCGGGAGGACCTGCCAACTTGTCTCCACCACTTGGTCATCTGGGGTATCAGGTGTGATGGGACTGGCCAAAGCACATCTTACAGAACAATGATAATTGAAATCATGATTGGTGACAAAATTGTAAATTATTTATTTATATTTTTTGTATAGCATTAGTTTGAATATTTACAGGTACCAATTACTAAAACGCGTCTTTCAATGCGCTGTAAGAATTGCTGAAAAGGGTCTTAGATCTAGTGTTGCTTGATATCACTCACATAGTAGGAAGTATTTTCAAGTGGATATCTAACTGTATTTAAGATAAAGTTAATGAATGCTTTACATTCTTGACCTGATTTAAACTACCTAACTTGGGTGTGTATTATTAACTATTTTTGTTAAATGTGAGAATATTAAAAGCAAGAAAGGATAGCAAAGTTCATATGAAAAGTAAGAAAATGAGGTAGAATAAAAAATGTGGCTGATTCAAAAAGTTCATGACTAATGGCCAACATTGTCCTTATGTGTAGAATGTGGAAGGTAAATCGAAAGGTAAAACTTCCACTCAAAAAGAAGCTATGAAAAACAGCATTTAAATAAATAAAAATTTGGACCAAAAAAATGATTATGTAGATACCACTGATTATAGTGGGAAACGGTGAATTTAACATTGCTAGAAGTAATTAGTGCAATGTTAAAGAGTAGAGACATATTTACTTGAACCTTAAAAATTAGTACTTTATTTAAGAATCTTCAAAGAAAACAATAAACAGCACAGTAGATCAGTTGTCTTAGACATTCCACTTCTTAAAACTTCTCAAATAAGAAGAATTTCATCCCTGTGAATGCATGTTTTCTTGTAATTGCTTATTTCCTTATTAAAATTTTTATTTTTTCTTTGGTAAATAAGAAAACATAATGTCTTAAATTGAGGTTTTTTCCAATTAGATATGGAGGAAAGACATCCAATATTTGCATTTCTAACAGTCTTATTTTGTGTAGCCTAATACAATTTAGCAAATCACAAGGATAGCTTTGGGGCAAAATAATCAGAGAACTTCCCTGAAAAGAAGATAGCAAGAAGCAAAACATAACTTGCTATTTAAGGGAGTTCACATAAGGTAAATGATGCTATCATATTCAAGTATGAAAAGATTTGATTCTGATATTTTTATAAGTAAAATTATTTTGAGATTACTTTCCTGTGTTTTTGCCTTCACAACTACCTGACAGCTGATTTGTGAATTTGTGTCACACTTGGATGGTGTGCACCCATCTAAGAAATGACAAACATAGGGACCTCTTGGAACAGATGGAAGGCACCCATGGATGGTTTCATCTGCTTAGGGGATTGGTAAATTAATGGAAGAGTTTTGGTTCTGATACTGAAATTGTTGCTTGCTGGCATCACTTACAGAAGTCGTCAATGACAGCTGCTGTCGCTACATATTTTAAACTCTTAGTGATGCCTGAGTTCTCAAGACTCTTCGTTCTACATTTAGGAAACAAATTCCTGCAGTAACTTCTGAAGTTTTCTTGTTTGCTTTTGGTTTTGTTTTTTAAATTTGTTAAGAAGTGCTGTTACACTGAAAAAGAAAAATGTTGGATATGGATGGCAGCAGAGAGAGTACCTTGTGAATGAGGGAAAGGGAAGTACTTTGAAAATAAATACTGAATTTCAATTTTTGCAATATTACAGATTACTGATTAAAAATTCCAATTATGAATAAGTTCCTTTAATTACAAACAGTAAATTTCCCTATATGGACATGTGCCTCACCAGTGTTCCTAATTTTAACAATTTAAAGATACATAACTTGGCATCCCATGGCTTCCCACTATTCACTTCCCTGTTTTCTCAGAAGGTAAAATGTTCTTTCTGGAACAGGAAGACTTATCTGAGAAGACATCATCTGTCCTACTTTGATTTTTAAAGATTTCCTAACTCAGTGATTACATTTTGTTTTTCCTTTTTGATTATTTTTTAAGTTAAATTCAGCAAATGTTTATTGAAAGCCTACCACAGCTCCAAGATTAGATAAAACTCCACAATGCAAAAATGCCCTGCCACCAGAGCATTTCACCATTTAATATATAGCAGGTCAAGCGCTGATTCTGAATCACTGTGAGCCTGTATATCATCTTTCAAAATGTGTGCCAATATTGATTTTATTTGATCTGTAAGATCAAATAAAATATTGGATTATGTCCCATTCTTTGAATTGTCATGAGGGATATCATGAAAACTGTTTTGTTGACAAGGTCTATACTTTGCTTATTCCAAATATCTTCTTCTCCCTTTCAGTTTTCTCCAACATACCCTTGAAGACCTGTCCAACCAGCAGGCTATTTGGGGGGCACTTTACAACATTTTCTATTACACTTCACTGTGGTCCTTTATGGCTTTCCTCCTTGGCCAGAGTCTGGTCATCCAAGCCTTCTTGCTCTCCCTCACTTGACTTCTTATCTGCTTCAGTGATGAATGTTAGCACTTCCTTAAAAACATCTGATTTTTGCAAAGGAGAACAAAATATTACATGGAGGAGAGACAGCCTCTTCAACAAATGGTGCTGGATAAACTGGTCAGCCATTTGCAGAAATTTGAAATTAGACCCGTATCTTTCATCTTGAGTGAGAATCAAATCAAATTAGATCAAGGAGCTAGGAATTAAACCAGCTACCTTGCAACTGATGGAAGACAAATTAGGTCCAACACTTCAGCATTTGGGAGTAGGCAAAGACTTTCACAACATGTCTTCTAAAGTGAAGGAAGCAAAGTAAAAATCAATGATTGGGATGCCATAAAGCTAAAAAGCTTTTGCACCACCAAGGAAATAATCAAAAGAGTCAAGAGTTTTTCCTACGGCACTGGAGAGAATCATGGGCTATGATTCCTCAGACAGGGGACTCATATCCAGAATCTACAAAATCCTGAAAAACCTCAACTACAAAAACACAAATAACTCAATCAATAAATGGGCCGAAGAGCTAAATAGAAACTTCTCATCAGAGGACATTGATCAAGCCAATGAATACATGAGAAAGTGCTCTAAATCTCTAGTAATCAGAGAAATGCAAATGAAAACTATATTAAGATATCACCTTATGCCAGTCAGAATGGCAAAAATGAAGAAAATAATCAATAATAGATGCTGGAGGGGCTGTGGAGAGATAGGCACACTAACACACTGTTGGTGGAGCTGCAGACTGGTACAGCCCCTCTGGAAAGCAGTGTGGAGAATTCTCAAAAAATTAGGGATGGGACCACCATATGATCCTGCTATTCCTCTCCTGGTTATCTTTCCAGGGGATTTAGAATCAGCACACTATAGTGACACATCAACATCTATGTTCATAGCAGCTCAATTTACAATAGGTAAATCATGGAAACAACCCAAATGTCCCTCACTGGATGAATGGATCCAAAAGCTGTGATACATATATACCATGGAATTTTACACAGCAGTTAGAAACAATGATGTTGCAGACTTTGAAGGTAAATGGATAGCTATGGAAGAAATTATGCTGAGTGAAATCAGCATAACCCAGGGAACCAACGATCAAATATCTTCACTCATCTGTGGAGGCTGGAACTAGACCCTGGCCATTGAGAAAGGTGGTCTATTATCATGTGTTAAATCCAGATAAGGTGTAATGTTACACAACCTAATTCTTTTTTAGAGATGTTGCAGGAAGAGGAAGGGAGAGATAAGAGTGGGTAATTGGGGGGGGGCACTCTTGGGGATAAATCTAATCTTCAAAATCTATATACATTTTATATTATTTTGTTTAAAAATCATATGATTGTTCAACAAATAAATTTCTCAATAAAAAAAATCAGGTCTTCAATAAGTGTAGCTCATCAGCATTTCCAATCAGTATTTCTTTAACCTTCATTGCAATCTACAGATTTTCTCTGGAATATATTCTTTCTGAAAGCCATTCAGAATATTATCCTCTAAAATGCAATCATTTATAGAGGAGTTCTGTCTCTAAAGTGCTATTAAAAGACATTGACAGAGGCTGGAGCAGTGGCCCAGTGGTTCTAGAGCTTGCCTGGTATGCACAGTGACCCAGGTTCAAACCCCAGGACTACATACTAAGGGTTGGAGGAAAAAAAGGCCAGATGAAAAAACTAAAATTAAAATTGATTCTTTCTCCCTCTCTTTTTAAAAAAATTTTTATTAAGAAGGTGGGTTATTGAACAATCATAAGTGCATACAAAGTAACTATATGTATGCATTTGTTCCTAAAACAGAATTAACCCTACATTGCCCACACCACAGTCCCTTGGTTCTTCCAAATATTTCACCTCTACAAGCAATAGAAATGCTTAAATTGTGAACTTTCCAGAATTAAATGTTTGCATAAGTATTATTTGGATTCTCAGGGGGATGAAGAGTATGTTATATAGTTGATTGTCTCTCTAGAACCCTCCCTATACTCCCACTCTCTCCCCTCCCCCATTTATGCCCTCTTCCTCTTCCCCCCTCATGTCTATCTATTTTTCAAATCTGATTTTAGCTCGATTATTTTCCTCAATTAGGTATTTTGAAAATTAGATATGTGGTTTTAAAAACACTATTTTACTTTGTTGAATTATTGCTGTTATTAACCACATTTATAATACTTAATTTGCAATTTGAATTTTAAAAACTAATATAGAAAAATTTCCAATTTTATTTCTCTTCATTCTCCTTATCAGTATTTAATTAGGATGCTAAGTTTAAGCATTTCTGTAACCGTTGTTCTGCCACAACTCTTCCCCTCTTAAGCATCCCAAGTAATAATATGTAAAATTAAATTTAGATGCTTTAACTTCATGGACAACGCTAAATTAAGAGCAGTCATTAACTAAAGAAAAGAATAGTAACACAAATGTTATGATGATACAGAAATGTGATAAGGAATAAAAGCTTAAAATTGTTCATCATCAGAAAATGTGATTTCTTGGGTAAAATGAAAATGTGACTGGGCTTTTACTTGTCTTTACCTTTGTTAAAAATGTTTGTACTATTATAAATTCTGATTAGGACCCTAGAGAGTAATAAGCAGGTAGTGATTATTTACTTGAGTTTTGGCATACAGGGGACCTTTCATTGCAGTACATAATACCTCATCTGTGTAATACCATGTGGTGTAATTTATAACTCTCTTTCACTACACTGATTGCTTGTTTGCTTTCAGGCTGAATTCATAATTTATTTATGATACGTATCTATCCTTCCATTTGGAAAGATGAATAAGACCTGGAATCTGCAGCTTAAAATTTTCCAAGCAGATTTGATTTGTATTAACACTAATAACATTTATTTTTTCCTCAACTTTCCTATAGATGCAGATTTAAGGAAATACTAAGGGAATTAGTTTCATTTATTAATTTATTTATTAATTTATTTTTGATCATAGTCCTCTCAAAAGTTTTTTAAATAAGATAATAAATTAGTAATGATATCAGGAAACAACTACTGACATGTAAAGTAAATATAATGAGTGAAAAAATGAATGAGTATTGCATATATTTAATAAGTATACATAAATTGAGATATTAGAAATCTTTCGTTAGGTAGCAATTAAAAATTTCATTTACTTATACGGTGAGACATTTAATTTGAGTAGCTGATTTTAAAATCCAGGAAATTTGAGAGTTGAGTGAGCTCAGGGTTATCCAATTTACTGAATAAGGGGAATAATGTTGGTCAAATATACTATATTGTGTGCATTTATTAATATGTAACAACAAATCTATCATATGTACAACTATAATGTATCAAAAATGTGGAAAAAATGAAAAAAGAGTAATAAAATTTTTTATCAGTAAATAATCCTTAACTTTTTAACTGAGAGAATTAAGGCAAAGAGTTTTATTTTCATAGTTTATAGACCTAAAGCTAACACTCCAATATCTTTACTTGTCTTCTGTTCCTATCACCACAGTGGTACTGTATGGCCATCATAGTGCATTTCATTGGGTCAACATTTCCTAATAGTCAGATAATAACCTTTCAGCAAAACATTCATTGATCCATAACACATTTGAACTTGGTTTAATCCATTAGCCATGAAAATATCAATCTTTTTCTCTGTAAGTCCCTGCACATTATAGTGAATATTAACCAAATCACATAGAAGTATAAGAAGAATTTGCGACTAGACTTTATATAGTCAAAAGAGAAAAAAAATCTCCAAAATGTACAATAATAATTAGTTGTAGCTGTTAAACTCTATATAAATAAATTGCTTGTAGCTCTTGTTATTCTTATAAGCATTACGATAACTTTTTGATGAGCTAACACAATGCCCTCTGTCCACTCCAGCATCTCCACCTTATGACACCTCACCAAGTAACCATCCTTCCATGAGAGTGACTTTCCTTCCTCACTCACTTCTAATTCTCCACTCAACAGTCAGAGTTGCCATATGAGAGCAAATCAATGTGCACCATAGTTCTGCTTGTTTTAACAATGCACATAACAACAAAATCCAAAATCCTGTTTCTGATCAGTAAAGGCTCTTGAAGTCTCTGACTTCATGTTACCTACATATTCCAGCCACTGGGCATTCTTCTTGAACACTTCAAATCCTTCCTACCTGAGGGCCCTTTTGTTAGTTTTTCCCATCACCGGGAATGTATAATACATGTGCTGATTAGATCACATGGCCATAAAAGGAACACTGTTAAAATTCGAATCACATTTTTCTAAGTATATCTAATTTCTTTAATACAAAAAGGAAAAATCTCTAAATTATACAACAATAATTAGTTATAGTTATTGAGCTCTGTAAAGTATTAATGATTGATTTACTCTATTGTATTTCAGAAGAGAAAGAGTTCACTGAAATAAAATCATTGGTTAAGTCATTATTAAATGGACTTATTTCAAAGCAAGTTCACAAATCTATGAATCAATAGAAAATAAGAGAAAAGCATTAACACTTAGAGAAATACTTGTTTTAAGAAATCCGTGTCTATACAAAAAATGATTATTTAATTTGGATAATTTTATTGACATCGATATATGTTTAAATATCACAGGACAGTTCATAAAACACTTAATAGTAGGAAAATTATGTTTTAAACATTCATGCATCTTTAAGTAAGTTCTTGATATTTAGAAGATGCTATGCTAAGTTCTAAAAGGAAATAGAGAATTTCTTCTTAGGAATAATTTGGAAGTAAATTTTATACCCTAGTAAAACACTGCAAAGGAATTAAAAATGCAACTGCAATTGGTTTGAAATTTGTCCATTGAAATAGCTTTGGTTAATAATGGCAATGCCATAGAAAGTCCCTCTCATGGAACTTAATGGTCAGATACGTATTCTGAACCTTTTGTATTTAATCTTATAGATTGCTACCAATTGAGAACAAGCAAAGATTCATAGAATGATACTTGCAAAATAATCCCTTTTCAGAATATAAATATATTATATTGTTTTGTTGGAAGCATGTTTAATTTTTCAACAAATAAATTTCTTAATAGAAAAAGTAAAAGAAGAAAGAAGAAGAAAGACAAAGAAAACAATAATCCCTTGATAGTTCCATAATCTGTGGTGTCAACCCAGTCAAACTCTTGGAATATATGCAACATGTTGTTTTCTGACATATTTTAACTATTTCACTTTTATGTATCTACAGTATCATCCTTGATTTTGTTGGTCATGCTTCTTTGATCATATTTCAAAACTAGTTCTATAGAAGAAGACTAAAAATTGCCTTTGAGGGAGGGAGGAGTGGAGGGAATGGGAAGATACTGGGGAATGAAATTAATCAACTTATGTTATGTATGGTATATATAAGTCACAATGAATACTACTAATATCTATAAACATAATGCATCAATATATATAAATCAGTGTTAAAAATTGCCTTTACCTATTTATAACTTGTTTTCATCACTTACCTATGTATTAAAGTGCATCTAAATCTATTGCCCATTATTCATTATATATTCACTAAGCCTGATTTATTTCATACTTACAGCTACCCAACTTCATACTTCTACTTGTAAAATGTCTGTGTTTGAACTTTGATATTTAATAAGGAATTTAAATTTTGTGACCGTAAGTATACAGCAAGGAAGGTAATATCTTAAAAGATTAATGTATCTGAGATGTAAAGAATGGATTAAAGCAATATGGAAAAATAATAAAGGAGTCAGTTACAACAGTTCAAAACTGGAATGTCACTGACCTCAGCAAGGGTGAAGAAAATGAGTCTATAAAGAAAGGAATACATGTAGACACAATAATAACTGGGAAAGAAAAGTCAACAGGATATAGTTATTGATTTCAGGAAAAAGAAAAAATGCTGTGTAATATAAAAGCCTGATAAGTGTATCAAAAGAAGAAATTGTGAAAAATAGAGAATAATATTATTCATGGTAAAACATGGCTTGCTGTTGTATATAAAATTGATGTCTGTAAAATCCAGATGCAAAAAATCAAACATAAAAATCAAAATTAAAACTCTAAATAAAAGCTCCGTAACTTGAGAAACATAGTTGGAAAAGTGACACAAGATAGCTGGAGCGGTAGCTCTGCGGTTACGGCGCTTGCCCAGCATGGGCGGGTACTCGGGTTCAAGCCAGCACCCACATGCACAACTAATTGTCAGAGCAATGAAAGTCATGTGAAAAACTCAATAAAATTGATTCTCTCTGTCTGTCTCTCTCTCTCCTCTCTCTCTCTCTCTCTCTCTCTCACTGTCCATCTCTCTTGAAAAAATAAAAACTGACACAAGATGCCACTATGGTAGATGAAATAAAAATTGAAATAAAACATTAAGAAAGGGGTTGAAATCTAAGAATTAGATCTTTTATTATTGATTAGGAATAAGTATGGCAAATTATAATGGAATAAAATTAGAAATCAAAAACAAGATTAAAAATAGAAACCATTTTAACATCTGAAGATTAAATAATGCATCTTTGAATGGAGAACGGATCATAGAAAAAATCAGGGGAGAAATAAAAAAGATCTTAGAAACAAATAAGAACAGAGATACAACATACCAAAATCTCTGGGGATAGTATAAAGGTAGTTAAGATGAAAGCTCATAGAACTGAGTTCTTACATTAAAAAAAAAATAGAAAGATCCCAAATAGATTATCTAAGGTTACACTTCAAGGACCTAGAAAAAGAAGAGCAAACTAATTCCAAAATTAGTAGAAACAGGAAATAATTAAGATCAGCACCTAAATGAAGAAAATTGAGAATAAAAAACTACAAAGAATCAATGCAACAAAGTGTTGGTTCTAGGTAAAGACAAATGAGATTGATATACATGTAACCAAACTAACCAAAATAGAGGACCCAAATCAACAAAATTAGAGCTGTCATAGGAAATATCAGCACAGACACTGCTGAAATCCACAGGATCATTATAAACTATTTTGAAAATGTATCCTCCACTTTACTGGAAAATTTTTGACAAATTTACAGACACATAGAAACTGTACAAATTAACTGTTATAGTGAATCTAAACAGATCAATATCAAGCAATGTGATTGAA
This sequence comes from Aplodontia rufa, assembly GCA_004027875.1. Taxonomy (NCBI): domain Eukaryota; kingdom Metazoa; phylum Chordata; class Mammalia; order Rodentia; family Aplodontiidae; genus Aplodontia; species Aplodontia rufa. The sequence goes on along the minus strand of PVKS010029962.1, from coordinate 15,240 downwards.
GCAGCAATTAAAAGACTTCCAACAAAGAAAAATTCAAGACCAAATGGAATCTCAGTTGAGTTCTAATACACCTCTAAAGGAAATTAGAACCAACCATTTCAAATTATTCCATGAAACAGAAATGGAAGGAATTCTGTCAAATTCATTACAAGAAGGCAGTATCACTCTGAAACTAAAACCAGACAAAGAACAAGGAAAGCAAACTTCAGGCCAATATCCCTGATGAACTTAGATGAAAAAATTATTATTAAAATACTGACAAAACATATTCAAAATTTTATTAGGATAGTACACCAAGATCAAGTGAGTTTCATCCCAGGGATGCAAGGTTGGTTTAACATATGCAAATCAATAAATGTATTTCAACACACAAATAGATTTAAGGATAAGAATCGCAAGATCCTTTCAACAGAAGCAGAATAAGCATTCAATAGAATCCAACACCCATTCATGTTAAAAATGAAGAATCTAAGGATGGAAGGAATTTGCATCAATATTGTAAACAGGTTATGTACAACAAACCCACAGTCAGCATCGTAGAGAATGGAGAAAAACTGAAATATTTTCCTATAAAATCAGGAACAAGGAAAGGATGTAAAAAAATTAGGAGTTATTTTGATTTATTGTTGTCCTAAGTCTTACAGCACTGTTAATTATAGAAGCTTGGAATGTCCAACAAAGACCAAGCAACACTATATTTATGTTAGGAATATACTTTTCTACTAGTGCTTTCTTGTATTTTTTTAATGATTTTTTTAAGAGAGAAGGACAGTGTGTGTGTGTGTGTGAGAGAGAGAGAAAGATTGAGAGAGAGAGAGAGGGAGAGAATGAGAGAGAGAATCAATTTTTATTTAGTTTTTTATATGGCTTTCATTGCTCTGACATTTAGTTGTGTACCTGGGTGCTGGGGTTTGGATCTGTGTACTTGCATATGCCAGGAAAGCGCCATAACTGCTGAGCCATAGCTCCAGCCCCTTAAAATGATTTTTGTAAACAAGATTGTTCCTTAGAAATTCTGAAATTGAACATAGTACATTCAATTTTTAAAATTAGCATCTGAATATGGTATAAATATTCAATAATAAAGGACATTTTCACCTAAAAATTATATACACAGTTTGATATTAGGATTTTCAATAATAACGTCTTTAAAATTTCAAAAGAAGAGAAGCCATTAGGCCCTTAATATTTAAATAAGATATTATGTAAATGCTTGGTAAAATGTGTATTTTATTTTAAAAATTACATTTAATGGTTAACAGTTAACTCTTGACTGAATAAAATAAGGAAGGAAAGAATAAGGTTTTATGAATTGTGTTGAAGTCAGTTTACAAAGCCGTTGTTCAGATGTAATGGGGTCTGCCCTTGTTTCACTCTCAAATCTATTTTGACTCTCATGCACATTGACAGAAATACATTAATACTTTTAAAAATCATAATAATAGATAAACTAAAATTATATTAGAATTTGCAAATTAGCCTACTCTTGTTTTTCTTTTAATTTGATTTTACTCATAATAATTATCTGTATGTATGTAGTGTGATAATTCAATACATATACTTGAAATAACAAGATCAGAGTAATTAGCATTTCTGTCTCCTCATACATTTATCACTTCTTTTTATTTGGAGACATCAAGCTTCTCTATTTTTATTCTTCAAAAATATATAATGGCTTTTAGAAACTACAGTTATCCAAGTGTGCTGGAAAAAATGATTACATATTTCTCAAATTTGAACTCTAGTTTCTGAAACCACAAAATGGATTAATTTCGATAGCATTATGTTCAGTGAAATAAACAGGTCACAAAAACCTAAACACTGCATAAATGGTATGTAATAGATGAAAAGTGTATGTTCCAATGAACAGAGCGGTCGTTATGAGAGATGGGCTTGGGGAAGAAAGGGTGGAGTCAACAGGGGCCTTTTGGGGAGTCAGGCACATAATGTGTCTTCTGCTTTGGGAGGAACCACACAGCTGCAAATATTTGTCAAACAGGTTAAATGTCTTCATAATCAGTGACAGAAAGATAATTATATATTTTTATGGACAATTTTGAATAACCTTTTTAAATTTAGTGGATAGAATTATTTAATCATTTTTGTTTATTTGTTTCAGTGGCTTGAACAGTGGAAGGAGCAAAGTCCTTAAATTTTCAGACTTGTAAACTATTATTTAACTGTCCTGGATTAACATAAATTCCTCATAAGTCATTGTTTCCTTTAAATACTTTTTCTACACGCTCTGAAAATTCACTAATTTAATTTTCCTATAATGACCTCTAAGTAGGAAATGCTATTTATTTTCTTTTAAAGATGAGTAATTTGATATTGAAAATAGATTTGCCATTTGTCCAGGGACTGTTATATGGCTGAACACAATTAATATTATTATAACAGTTTCATAAAGCAGATCAAAACTGGGTTTATGAACATCAACATAATTATATTAAAGATACCTCATTTATTGCCTTTTCCACTGTGGGGTATCTTTTATTATTGAGGCAGTGTGGGAAAGGGTTTTTCCTAATTTATTCCACATTTTATTTTCAACACTAAGTGCTAAACCTATTGAACCATGGACCTTTGGTGAATTGATCTCTTCACTTGCAGTATTTACCGCTCCGGTAAATTAGGTGTACATAATAACCAGCTGTCGACCTCCAGATGCAGTAGAGTCAAGCTGCATAAATTCCCAGCCTTTCAGACATACACAGTGCAATGCCTTTATCTGAGAATTTGGTCTGCTGCTGCTGTAAATAATTCCATACTGTGGAAACTAATTTCATGCCATCTTTGTTTTTATTTATTTAAAAATAACAAAAATTTGTGGTAAAAGTTCAACCATAGTAGCAATACTGCTGAAGTTGTTTTTTTTTTAAAAGGACATTTTACATGACAGAAGCTTCATATTTAAAACTGCCTCCACTTAATTTATTTTTTTTACATTTTATTTATGAGTGGTGTTGTACAATCATAAATGGATATGTAGTAACAATATGATATGCACTGTATCCAATCCACAATCCCCTCACATCGTCTACATCCCAGTCTCTTCACTCTTTCATATTTTCCTGTACAACATATATAAATCAGATATAAATGTCCATATATATATATATATATATATATATATGTTTGTAGATTGTAGTTTTTCCAGAATTAAATGATTGCATCAATATTATTTGGTTTGTCAGTGAGTAAAACATAAGCTATATTATTGCTTCTTCTCCTTCTCCCTCCCTTTCCTCCCTCCCTTTCTCCTCACTCCCACCTGTCCCCATCCCCCTACACCTTCTACATACCTATGGTTCCCCTAGATTATGTATTGCTTCAACCTTGGTGAGTCTAGTACCTGAGACTGATTACCTTTGACCCAAGCCTAGTTTTAGCTCTAGCCTCCAAAAATGAGGGAAAATATTTGACGCTCAAATCTCTGGGATTGGCTGATTTTTCTCAGCATAATTTCTTCCTTTGCTAACCATTTACCTTCAAAGGTCATAATATTGTTGTTCCTAATATCTGAGTTGAACTCCATTGCGTATATAAGCTGTAGATATGATCTATTCATCCAGTGAAAGACATCTGGATTGATTCCATGATTTAGCTGTTCTAAATTGAGCTGCTACAAACATTGATTTTAGTGTGTCACTATAATGTGCTGATTGAAGCTCTTCTAAGAAAATACTCAGAAGATGGATATCTGGGTCATACAGTAGATCCATCTCCAATTTTTTGAGGAGCCTCTATAGTGCTTTCCAGAGTGGCTGTACCAGTCTGACATTCCACCAACAGTAAACTAATATTCCTATCTCCCCACAACCCTTCCAGCATCTGTTAATGTTTAAATTCTTCATCTTTGCCAATCTGACTGGAGTGAGGTAAAATGTTAATGTAGTTTTGATTTGCATTTCTCTGATGACTAGTAATTTTGAACACCTCATGCATTCATTGGCTTATTCAATTTCCTCTGCTGAAAAGTTTCTGTTTAGCTCTCTGGCCCATTTATTGATTGGATTGTTTGTGTTTTTATATTATATCAGGAGTCTTGTTGAGGAAGTTGTTGTTTACTCTCATATGATGAAATGTTGTTCCTAATTTTTCTTTTAGCCGTTGTATGTTAGCTGGTTTAATTCCTAGTTCCTTGATCCATTTTGATTTGATTTTTGTGCAAGGTGAGAGACAAGGATCTAATTTCAACTTTCTGCAAGTGGTGGTCCAGTTTGTCCAGCACCATTTGTTGAATAGGCTGTCTTTCCTCCATGTTATATTTTGACTCTCTTTGTCAAATATCAGATGTATAAATATTTGTGGTTTTGTCTTAGAGTCTTCTATTCTGTTCCATTGGTCTTCATTCCTATTTTGATATCAGTATCATGCTGTTTTTGTTACTACAGCGCTATAGTATAATTTTAGATCTGGTATTGTAAAACCATCTGTTTTATCTTTACCTTTCTTGCTTAGTAATATTTTAGCTATTCTGGTTTAATTCCATTACTTCCTTTTTCAGTATGTCTATTTCTTTGATAATATAGTTTTTCATCTCTTCAGTTTTCTCACTTAGTTCCTTCCCTATATTTTTTTTAGTTCATTTTCCTTTTAGTGAACAGATTGTGGATAATTTTTTATAGGCTTCAGTTCCTCTCCTTGCCTGTGGGCTCCTTTGTGGGGGTAAGTACTGGGTTGAGAGGAACCTCTCCCAGTTTGATTCATTTTTTTTTAATTGGTTCAACATCATCTTTGATAATGAAGGGATTCATTGCTTTACTTTCATACATGCTTCCTCATTTTTGAAGAGCTTTCTCTAGATCTTTGATGCTAGGTTCCCTGTGAGGAAGTAAGGTAGTTCTCCAGGTTGGGTCAGATGCCACCCCTCTGATAACCACCTTCTTCCGCGAGCTGCTTTAACCTGGAACTTCATCTTTCAGCCCCTTTTGCGTGTAGGCTTCAGGGCGCTGATCTGGAACCTGGTGGGGGTGCAGGGCAGCCTGCTGGATTGTTGAAGCACAGTGGCAGGGATGCATCCCTGGGTTCTGGTGTCCCAGAGGAGCAGGGAGACTGTCATGGGCCTGCATGTGTGCTGCACTGGGACCTGGGACTCTTGGAGGTGGGGACGATCTACCTGGTATGCACTGCTGCTGGGCAGCCCTGAATGGGGATCCTTGGGATGTCCTGGGCAACTTCCATCCTAGGATCAGAAGCCTGGGCCCACTGGCAGCATCTGGGTGTCTCCTGGAGGGGTCCTGAGGGGTTTTCAATTTTCCTGGAGCTAGTCCCAAAATAAGATCAGAGGGGAACTTCTTTGAATTTGAGGTTTTCTGTAAGAAAGGCTTTTGCCTGGTATCTCAGCATTCTTCCCCCTTCCTCACTGAAAGTCACTTTGTAGCCCCACCATGGAACTGAAAAGCTTTTTCAATTCTGGAGTTAGATCCAAAATTATCACTTTTCCATGCCTTTGCTAGTGTCTCTAGATGACCATGACTGAGACTGAGTTTGAGCGATGCTCAGGGATGCACTCACTTCTTGGACTGTGTGAGCCCCCATTTATGATAACAGGGATCTGGAACCTAAAACAAAAGACTCAACCATGGCATGGTCATTTTCTTCATCTCTCCACTTTAGTTGACTATGTAATATCTGGAGCATATCTTTTCTCAATAAAATCATCTGCATCCAAAAGAAAACTCTCCATTGAGTGACAGGATCTTTATACTTTAATTTCAATATAGTAATGAATGAAAAATTGGGATAATTTTCTTTTTAAAATTTTGGAAAAATTGAATAGTGTTGATGTAAAACATAGATACCACAGCTGATGAGGGCAAGAAAATTGAACAATCAGGAAAAGAGTATTTTCTAAAAATAAAATTTCTTTAAATCCCCATGTAAACTTGGAATTCAAAATAATGCAAAACACCATAACACATACACACACACACACTAAATATTTTGGTTTGCCACAAAACTACAAGGAATAAAATAAGCAAGTACAGAAAGTTTGAATAAAAAACTATCAGAAATATCCCTGTCCAGACAGAAGCATTATTTAATCTGTTGTAGCTCAGTAGAAGAAGAACCCATCTCAGCAAAAAGCTAATAATGTGAAAGACAAAGGTCAACAGAAAGGACTTAAGTAATTATTGAAAGGTGCAAAGTTGCCATTTTGGAACTTCATCTTCATTTGAAAAATTGATGATATTATAGTTATAAATAGATAAATCGATAGATAGCGAAAGCTGACTAAGAAAGTCAAGAGCTAATTGGTCTTTTCTCTGTCAGAATGATAAATTGAGCACAAATCTCAATTGACAATTACTCTACGGAGACTTTATGATTGACAAAAAAAACATGATAAGAACTACAATTTTATGTGTTTGTGAGAATTACAGAAACATTTTAAAAAATTATTCATGTACTAATAGTGTACAAATAATTAAAGCATTAGCAGAACAATGATTACACATACCTCATTTTAAATAAGGCTTCTAAAATGAACAAATTTTAAGAAATACTAATACTACTCGTAAAGGACTAAAATTGTATTATAAAATGTTGAGTTAATGTCTCTACCCATTGTATACTACTAGTGGATGTGGAGAGGCAGGCCATGGACTCCTGAGTATTAATAGATCTGTTTCCACCAAAACATAGTCTGCTTCCCACAACTACAGCACACTACTTCCTCTATTATGAAGTCAAAGAGGGAACTAGAGTCTATGAACCAATAAAATGTTAGAGATCTTGTCCCAGATGAAAACAATTTAAAAACAAAACAACCACCAAAAAAAAAAAAAACTGGAAAATTTTTTATTAAATTGTATAAACCATTTTTTCTAGTTAATCCAGAATTTTCTCCTCAAGGAACTGATAATTAGAAAGTTAATGTGAAAGACACAGATTTATTGTTGCAATAATAAGCCTCATTTAACAATACATGTGGGTTGAAACTGAAAGAAGTGTCAGTAGCCTGTGGTTAAGTTTCATGCCTATAAAATCAAGTTCAGATGATTAATTACCCTGAATTCCACTAGGACCATGTTGCAAATATCCACAAGGGTGATGTCCACAAAATAAAAGTTATGAAAAGAAAGACACATCCTTTTATTTTTTTCTTCAAATAACATCTAGTTTCTAATCACACATCTTTTAGAGTATATAATAGAAAAACTGTATGCTATCAATATATTATTGTATTGTATTATATTGTATTGTATAAAAGACACCCTTTACAATCCCCATTTTTCCATAAACAGAATTCTGAAAGTCCTAGTTAATCACATTTTAATTATATGCTGCTGAAATCCTCTAGTGAAATCCTATAAGGAAAAGAATATTTACTCCCCCTGAAAACAATTTTCCTCAATTAGAACTCTAAAACTAAAAATATTTTTAAATAGTTTAGTATTTCAAACTTATATTATTTAATATTTTCTCATTCTACTTAATGATATATAATCACATACTATATTGTAGAAACTGATAAAACTTTTTTTTTAATTTTTCTAATAAAAGTTGTGCTCTTAGGTATCAGATACACACTGAACCTAGATATTTTCAGTATTCATAAGATCAGTTAGTTTTCATGAGAGTTAAACAATGAGATGAGTTTTTTAATTATTGTACTGCTCATCAGAAAAGAAGTAAGTGGGGCTGGAGCAGTGGTTCAGCAGTTACAGCTCTTACCGGGCAGATGTGAGTATGCAGGTACAAACCCCAACACCATGTACACAAGCAAGTGTTAGAGCAACAAAAGCCACATGAAAAACTAAATAAAATCTATTCACCACCGTGTTAAAAAAAAAAAAAAAGAACGAAGCACTAGTAACCTTGAGATCAATATTATTGGAATTAATGGAAAAAGGGGGTGTCAGACGCTGAATTCTCAGTTCTCATAAACAAACTCTCATCTTTAGATAATTTTTAAAATTATGAAGAGCATTGATATTATGCATGACCTTCTGAGTAGTATTAGGGATTTTGACTAATAGATTTCAACATCACATTTCATTACATCCCAAGGTACCATAGCCAGAAGAGCTTAATTACTTGAAATCATCTACTTTGTAGTGGTGTGAGGATAATTATCATTTGGATTCTTTATTCCTCAAACCATAACATAGGGGTATTACTGAGAAAGTTGATTTTAGGTATTAAATGGATCTTAGGATGCGTGGTTAGTCTAAATCCCTTATTGGACTACCTGAACTTCACAGCTCCTGTTGAAATGTCTGTAAGTTGGTATTACAGAGAGGTTTTCTTCTACATGTTAGTATTATATTTGGACCATGCTCTAAAAAACAAAACTCTCTATATCAATTTTTCTTGTGTATATTCACCTTTATCAACTTGGACTTTCATAACTAAAGTCCAAAAATGAAGGGGCTTATAAATAATAGGCATTAATTTCTCAAAGTTATAGAGACTGATAAATCCAACATGAAGTGCCTGTAGACTCATTGTCTGATGGGAACCTATTTCTTGATTAATGGATATATATATATACATATATATATATTTCTTGATTAATGGATATATATATATCTGTCCTATTTCTTGATTAATGGATCTACATATACATATATATATATTTCTTGATTAATGGATATATATGTATATATATATACATATATATATCTGTCCTCTAAATGTGTCATCCCATGGTACAAGAGGAAGAGCTCTTGTGAGGAATATATCCTTATGGCATAATAATCTACCCAAGTTTTACCTCCCAATACTACTGTATTTGGAGTTAGGATTTCAGCTATGAATTTTGGGGAGACACTTTCAGTCCATGGCTTGGACAGTGTGTCTCAGTACTTTGGAGCAGGGCCATAGAGATAGTAGACACAGTTTAATTCTTCTGAGCTCTCTCTTTGGTATCTGACTACAAAACTGATGTATTTCATATTGCAGAAGTGTCAATGTGGCAAGCACTCAGAGGTTCAAAAATAAATTTGTTACATTTCCCCAATGTCTTTGTTGCTTCTTTCCTTTTCCTTACAGGTTCCTGTGACTACAAATGTATAAGATACTGGTAAGGTCACATTTGAACAGAGGTCTAAAGAATGTGAAGTACAGTGGTAAGGCACAGGGATATTTGGGGAAAGCTCAATTCATGTGAGGAAAGCAGTTGAAAGTAGGCGCCTTGAAGTAGGAGAGAAAAGACAAATAATAGTGCTGTTTGAATACTACGGGCTAGAAGATGAGGCTGATGAGGCATTAGATTGTTCAGACACAGCAATTTGCAGATCATCATAAAGCTTTTACTCTTCCAGAGCTGTAAAATCAATGCAGGTTTTGAGCAAAGGAATTGTAAGATTTAAAATATATTTCCAGAGAAAATATCTGTCTTGAAGAAACTTTACTGTAATGTCTGAAAAACAGAAATAGGATAACTAGTTAGAAGACTACTGGAAGACTGCAGGTAATAGAGTTTGTGTATTGGAGCAAAGATCTGGCAGAGAAGTCAGTGAACTGTAGTCTGGGTCTTGATACATGCTCTACTTAGGCCCAACAAGACGTAGTGCGGGATTAGATGAAGTGTGAGATAGAACTAATTTAAGACTGATGGTAAGATTCTTGCACTGTGAAAATTGGAAAATGGACTTACTTAAAAGATAAATAGCAGTAAATCAGGATTATAGGACTTAAGAATAGGTCAGCAGTTCAGTCGTAAATGCTTTATTTTGGTATTCTGATTAGAAACCCAAGAGGGAATGTTCAGTATTCTTTACCTATGCAGGACAAGATTTTTCAGTATAAGCTGGATTTGTGTTTGGAAATCATCAAAATATAGAAGTATTTAAATCCAAAAGAAGGGAGAAATGCATGGTGTGTGTGTGTGTGTGTGTGTGTGTGTGTGTGTGTGTGGAAAGTGGGTTAGGGGGTCAGTTTAATATTTAAAGGCAAGGGAAAAAAGAAAGAAAATGAGAAGGAACAGGCACTTGAATAATAGACTGTTGTTTTTAGTTTGTTTTAAAGTGGTCCCTGTTGCCTGTTAGTATGCTGAGAGGATAGATTTACTAGAAAGAAATAGATACTATAAGAGTGAAATAATTATTGGTGCAATGTTCTTGGGTAGGAAGCAAGCATAATTATGTTATGATTGTGATTAAAAGAGAAGGAAGAAGAGAGATCAGTATCCCAGAATCTCCTTTGAGAGCATGCGCCCAATTATCTAAAGACTCCTACCTGGCCCCACTTCAGCAAGATTTCATCATCTCCCAATAACACCATGCTGGGGATTAAGCCTTCAACACATGAAGCTTTGGGGAACATTTAAGATCCAAACTATAGCATGTGGATTAAGAGAACTATGATACTAATAAAAATCATTCTATTGATTATATCATTATTTAATGAGTTTCTTTGCATGTTGTTTCTGACTATCCATCTCATATGTAGAATCCCTATGAATTACTTGTCTGGAGTGATGTTCAGCGGTTATGGCACTTGCCTGGGATGTGCAAGGGAGTGGGTTCAAACTCCATACCACATACAAAGAAGTGTTGGAGCAATGAAAGCAACACGAAAAACTAAATAAAATTGATTTTTCTTTCTCTTTCTCTCTTTCCACTCTCTCATTCTCTCTCTCTTAAAAAAAAACAGCTTACTATTTTTTCTTAGGATAGTAAATAGTGTGGATGTTTGTTGATGAAAGTCATATTTTGTTTAGTCTACTTGTTTCTTAAAATTGTGATGAAAGTATAATGCCATATCCAAATGACTCATTTTATACTTCAATACTGGGACTTGCTTAGAATTGCATGTGTTTTCTACAGGATTGAGTCTATGTTCTTATTCTTTCTCTCATATGTTTATTCTATATTCTATTCTGCCATGAGATTGCTTCGGTAGTTTTTACTTTTCTGGAACTTCTATTGCTATTTTTTGCAGTTTTTTTTTAACCTTTAAATACATTTTATGGCATTCTAATAGTTTTTTTATGGTCATATTCTTCTCTAGTTTTGTAAGTACTATATAATCTTGAATCTCCCTTATGTAGTAGTTAAAGTATTTGGGTGTTGTTTGTTGGGAGTGCTTCCCAATGTTTGAATTAAATTCATCAATTTTTTTATTTTTGTCTTAGACTGTCTATTGTTAATTGGATGTTTTCCTCCCATATACAGAACCGGTAATCTTCAATCACAATCCCACTTTGTTAGTTACCCATAAAGAAAATTTGAGTGGCTGCTGTGCAATTTCTTCTGTTTGAAAATGAATGTACTTATGATAAAATATCCCTTAATGCAACCTGACTTTAATTTAAGTTAGGAGGCAGGAATTTATTCTCAGGCTACATGACCTCCAAGTATCAAAATGTACCAAACATTTACTCTCTGCTACAAATCTCTGTAATAAGCCAATAACTCTTCCAAGATGATTGCTCACTTTCTGTATTGAGAGTCTACTGGATTTTGCTTTGAACGGTTGTTTATAAGAATGAGAGTGTTATAAATTAGAAGATACTGCAGAAAATTAGGGGAATGTTTGTCTTCTAATACATTGAATGACACATGAAAACACTATTTTGTAATAAATTATGTTTTATTTCTTTTCAGTATTGTAGTTATGTCTTCAAGTTTATTTTAAAATGGTGTATGTAGGTGGATGGTACTGTGTGATTTTCACTTTAGGCAGTGAAAGTAGCCATGATCTCATTTGGTTAAGAATTGGCTGTAAATTCTTTTACTTGGCTCCTCTATTCCACACTTGAAGTCAAGGTGTCAACTATGCTCCCTTTAAAACTAGCTTAAATACAGAGTGTTTTTAGAATGTCCTCTCTCCATCTTTTCTTACTCTTATTCATTTATCTCCTTTGATTCATTTTTGACTCAGTTGGGATTTCAGGAGGTATGATGCTTGAATCAAAATAACAGCAAAAAAAAAATGTTGGCACAAGGAGAATGGTTAGTGAAGGAGAGGTTAGGACAGGTGATTTCTGCAATGTGTGCAGAAAGCTAAATAGCATCAGTGGAGATGCAGTACCCCAGACTAGCAGAATTAAGGAGCTACTTGCACAGTGGCACTCTTAAGGCAGCTAAACTTCATATGTCATGGATGAGTGCCTCCTTAATAAATGTTCCCCAAGACAAAAAGTGGAACCTGATAGTTTTTTGAGGTTTGGGCTTAGAAAATCACAACTATGCTTCTTTCCTATTCTATTGATCAAAACTGTATTGGCAAAAGGTATTATTATTCTGTGGCATATCATCACAAGAAAGGTAACAGCATACAAGGGAAAATTATACATAAAATTATTTCATGGACATGAATATATTCTACTTCTGATTTTTTTTAAAGGAGAGATAGACAGTGAGAGAGAGAGAGAATCAATTTTTGTTGAGTTTTTCACATGGCTCTCATTGCTCTGACACTTAGCTGTGTATGTGGGTGCTGGGGTTTGAACCCATGTACTTGTGCGTGCTGAGCAGGCACCATAACCGCTGAGCTACTGCTCCAGCCCCTTCTGATTGCTTTTGCTAGCATGTGTTGTAAATACCATTTACTAAGTCAAAAGGGCACATGCTAAATGACTGGTTCTACTGTGCCTTGCTCCAGTGAATATATCACATATGGATCTATGAATTGAAATATTGTCAACTCAGATTAATTTTATAATAATATACAAATATTCCCTTGCACTGGCAAAATGTGAGGTAAAAGTATGGGCTACAAATGATCACCCCTGTTTCTTTAAAATCATTGATTTTGGTTCCAATGTCTGTAGATCCCTCAGAATAGAAATTGCTTACAAAAGTTTGATTGTTTTATTTTTATTATTATTTTTAATATAAGGCAGAAGAGCATGTGGAAATGAAGATGCATACTTAGGATGCTCAATGTTCCAATTAGACCTACTGAGAAACAGACTGAGAGCAATGCTTGCAAATCATGAAACTTCATTTATGGTGATAGTTTAGTTTTCAGGGATAAACACAAATTTATTTCATTATTTTATAATTTTATGAAAATTCAAAATATTTTTCTGCTTTTTTAAGTTGTAATTTTGGGAAAGATTTAAGATACTACTGTGGATAACTTAGAAAAGAGATTCAGTGTGGTGACATTGCAAAGCCTTTCAAATGGACTTCCCATCCCTTCATCAAGCTTATTCTGGACTCTAAAATGGCATTGATTTGGGAATGAGATATGAAAGCATGAAATACTTTTATAGCTAAAAAATCAATTTTACCAATAGACCTTATGCTTTCTGTTTATAAATGTTAATTAGCATCTTAATATAGTGCCAATTATTTCTTTCTTAAGGACCTAGGGTTAATTATTCAAGTCTGTGTCTTTTTATTATAGTAAATTCTGTACTCCTATTTTCTGAAGTGTCCCAATTATCCAAAGCCAAGAAGAAGGAAAGGAAGTCTGCCCATTGCAGAATACAGAAACATACTCCTCAATGATATAGAGAGATGCAATATGAAAGTACAAATATTCACTCATTCAGATGTGAAACTTCTCTTTATAACCACATTTTCCATTTTATTTAAACTCATTATTTCAGTAATTATGTTATATTTTATTTACTAATATGCTATATTTTTGTGAAAGAAGTAAACATATCTCATTCAATTTGTGAAAATTTATTTTAAGGTCTGTTAGACATAAATAAGTATCAAACTAAAATACACATATCACAGCTATGTAGTCCCTTCTTTATATTGTTTTGGATTCCATATAGGATCATTTAATTGCATTATCTAGATAGTATGGATTATGTATTTCAAATTGAATATTGTAGAAAATAAATTTGTGAGTTATGTTTTTGTATTAATATTTACATATATGTATTATGGTTGTATTTGAAAAATCAAGTGATAGCTGTAGAAATTTCTAAAATTATTGTTTTTTTGCATAGATAAGAAGTTTCAATTGATTAATGTCATTTATCTCTAAATTATAAAAGTAGATTGAACACAATCATGATAACAATTCTCATAAGTTGTATCACAAATACCAAAAAAATTCTAAAGTTCTAAAAATTACAAAATCTAGTAAAATTCCTCTATACTTTGGATATTAAATTTGTTTCAAACATGTGGCTAGCAAATATTTTATCCAATCTGTAGTCTGCTTTCACATTTCATTGATTGATTCCTTTGCTGTATAGAAGCATTTTTAATTTTATGTAGATTCACTTGTTTCTTTTCGTTTCTCTTGTACATTTCGTGTTTATTATTCCAAAACCATTAGCAATACTAATGTCAAAGAATTTTCTCATTTTTCTTCTATAAGTTTTATGGATTCAGGTTATTTAACAATGAGATATCACAATATGGTTATTAGGATGCTTTTATCAAAGTGATAGTAGTTAACACATACTACAGAACAAGAACAGAAAAGGAAATACTTGGATGCTCTTTCCAGGAATGATAGAGACAATATGGAAAACAATACGGGGGTTTCTCAAAAATCTAAAATAAGAAATACCATACAACCCAGATATTTTGCTGAGCATATTCTTGTATTACTCAGGGTCTTTAAAAAAACTCCAGTTAATAGAATACATAAATGTATACATGCATATACAAGGGGACTTTTATTGATTTGCATAATCATGGGATGAAGAGTCCCAAAATTGCTGCCTGCAGGCTGGCAAAACTAGGAAACTGGTAATAGCTCAGTCTAAGAATCCTCACAATTAGAAAAGACCAATGAAGCAACTACAGTCCAAGACTGGGGACTTAAAAGACCCCCATAGAGCCAGTCTACATTCAAGGGCCAGAGAATTTTAATTCTGATGTCCACAGGTGACATCACCAGAAAAAAAAGCATCCATTTAAGAACCTTGGAACCAGTGAAAAGTTCTCCTTTTATGAGAGGAGGATTCAGGCCCCTGACCCCACCTTCTGCTGAAAATGGGCCAAAGAGCTAGAGACTTCTCACCAGAGGACATTGATCAAGCCAATGAATACATGAGAAAGTGCTCTAAATCATTAGTAATCAGAGAAATGCAAATGAAAACCACATTAAGATATCACCTTACACCAGTCAGACTGGCAAAGATGAGGAAAATAAGCAACAATAGCTGCTGGAGGGGCTGTGGAGAAATAGGCACACTAACACACTGTTGGTGGAGCTGCAGACTGGTACAGCCCCTCTGGAAAGCAGTATAGAGAATCCTTAAAAAACTAGGGATGACTCCACCATACGACCCTGCTATTCCACTCCTGGGTATCTTTCCAGGGGACTTAGAATCAGCACATTACAGTGACACAGCAATATCGA
>PVKS010029961.1:0-24858 GCA_004027875.1 Aplodontia rufa | reverse complement strand
GGGACCCCTTCCCTCCCAGCCGGGGAAACGAGGCAACCACATGCAGCTGATGGCAGCTCAGAATCCCTTTATTATCAAGGCACAGGGGTTTTTATAAGGAGGAGAGAAGCCCAGGAATCAATAATCCTTCTCAGGGAATTGCCAGGGGTTATGCAGATTTTGAGTACAGACAAACAACTGGGGAACAGCCTGTGGTTAGCACATCCCAACCCACCCTAATCTTCATTTTGCATAACAATTAGGAAGCTTAACAAAGCAGGACCTAGCAGCCCTTCCAGAAGGAACTTATATGGAAATAGTAACAAGATCACAAGATCGCTCTAGGGCAGCTGTTGAAATGGGGGTGAAGGCTAGACCCCAACAATGACCTCTTTTATCCATTCTTTGTTTAAGAGGGTATTATTCAGTTTCCAAGTATTTGAGTAGTTTCTGTTGTTTTTCTTTTTATCAATTGCTAAGATCATAGTATTATGGTCTGACAGGATAGATGGGACTATAGCAACCTTTTTGTATTTGTTAAGGTTAGCTCTGTGGACTAGGATGTGGTCTGTTTTTGAGAAGGATCTGTGAGCTGCTGAGAAGAAGGTAAATTCAGCTGATTTAGGCTGGAATATTCTGTAGATTCTGTTAAGTCCAATTAATTAATAGAGTTTTCAGATTGGAGATATCTTTCTTTATTTTTTGCTTTGATAATCTGTCTAATGTTGATAATGGTGTATTGATATCCCTCGGTATTATTGTGTTGAGGTCAATGAGGGGTTTAATGTCCTTGAGTATTTTTTCCATGTATTTGTGAGGGGTGTAATTGGAGGCATAAATGTTAATTATTGTTATGTCTTCTTGATGAATTGTCCCTTTTAGTATGATGTAGTATCTACCTTTGTCCTTTCTGACTAGTTTTTGATCATTTGTAACTTTATCAGATAGTAGGATCACAACGCCAGCTTGCTTGTTTGGACCATAGGCCTGATAGACATTTTGCCAACCTTTCACCTTCAGTCTGTGTCTATTTTTGATTGTGAAGGTGTGTCTCCTGTAGACAACATATTGTTGAATTTTGTTTCTTGATGCAGTAAATCAATCAGGTCTTTTAATTGGGGCATTGAGACCATTCACATTTAGAGTTAGAATAGATTATGGGAATCTGAGTCTCAGATATTGTGACTGTTGCTGTGTTTTGTGCCATCTTGGGTCTCTTTTGGTGTGTATTGTGGTTGTAGACAATCTCTTGTTTAAGGGTTTAGGGAATCATTAGCATGTTCTTCTAAATGAAGAATGTCCTTGAGAATATTCTGTAGCGCAGGGTTTGTGGTCATGTATCTTGCTAGCTTGAATTTATAATTGATGTATTTAATTTTCCCGTCACATTTAAAGCTGAGTTTTTGCAGGGTATATTATCTTTTATCTTTGGCTCAAAATTGTTTTCGTTCAAGGTTTGAAAAATTTTGCTCTTCTGGCCTTCATTGTCTGATCTGAAAAATCCATAGTAATCCTTATTGATCTGCCTCTGAATGTGATTTGGGGCTTTTCCATAGCTGCTTTTAGGATTCTTCTTTTAATTTCTGTTATTCATTTTACGTATGATATGTTTTGGTGAATTTCTTATTTGGTTAGGTCTGTTTGGTGTCCTGTAGGTGTGTTGGATTTGGTATTCTGGGTCAATTCTGATATGAGGGAAAATTTTCCTTAGCAATTTCATTTAGAAGGTTCTTAATGCCCCTTGTTTGTTGGTCAGTGTTTTCCTCAATCCCAATTATTCTCAAGTTATTTCTTCTCATCTCGTCAAATACTATTTGGAAATTCTGATCATGTACAATAAGTTTCTTTTCATGCTTGTCTTCCTTGAACTCGACATTGCTAAGCCTGTCTTTGTTATCTGATAAATGTTCTTTGAGAGTTGAGGTTCTACATTCTGTTGAGTTTACTCTGGTATTAGTATCTTTCAATGAACGTTTGATTTGGTTGACAGTATTTTCAATTCTGAGAGCTCTGCTTCGTCTCTTTTCAGGGTGTCTATCTCTTTATAAATATGGTCTTTCATCTCCTGAAATTGTTCCCTTTTCTCTTTATATAAGTGGTCTCTCATCTCCTGAAATTGATCTCTTATATCTTTCCTTAATTAGTCTTTCAACTCTTTCATTGAATTACTAATCATAATGTTGATACATTTTTCTAGGTTTTCATCTAGGACTCCAACCGTGGACTCCTTGGATGGGGAGCTGTGAGGTTGGGGTGGGGATTTGTTTCCCTTTTTCCTCATTTTCAGATACGGGGGTGAGGCTTGAAGTCCGACAGTGAATATTACTCTTGGAGAAGGGGTTATTGGAACTTCTTATGTCTTTGCTTAGTTGGGATGTGGTGCTATTTGGATAGCACAGATCAATGGCTGCCAGCCCAATCAGTGAAGCATTGGGCATACACCAGAAAGTTTCAACGGAAACAGTTATAATGGTAATTAGTACCTATAGGAGCAGTTTTCTTCCATGAGAGTTCTCACAATATAATAAGATAGCAAGCAAATACTAGTTTTCAAGAATGACCTTCTCTGCAGTTAGCAGGGCCTCTGTAGGTAGGGAGAAGTAATGTCTAGAGAGCCAAGGAAGTGAGGTAGGAAGGTAGTGTGGATCTCGTGACTTAGAATAAAGAGCTACAAGATATTAGCATGATGTAGTCTCTTCACTTAGGAATAAGGAATAGATAGAAATGGGAAGTGAGTGGTGTAACGACTTTGAGGATGAGAGAGAACAGAATACAGTTTAGGAATTGACAGAGTACAGAGAAGAAGAGGTTAGTATGGAGTGTTGTTCTCTTCGACCCAAGGAGACTGAGGGCTAGTTTGCTATCATGAAGAGTTTCCCTGGTCGGACCCCAATGGTATAGAGACAGCAGTCGAACACAAGAAGACACAGTGACAGTAAAAACCAACCACCTAGACACACAAATGAACAAAAATATATATCCAAGACCCCAACTTCAGTAGTAACAATAGAGATAAAAATAAAAAAAATTTTTTTTAATTAAAAATAAGAAACAACAACAAGAACAACAAAAGAGAATCGGGAAGGTTCTGAGTTTTTGCTGCCTAGGTCAATATGTGCCATGGAGGAGTCTGTTCATAACTAGGTCAATATGTGCCATGGAGGAGTCTGTTCATAGCTGACTTCTGGCTGTAGTCTCTTCCCAGTTGAGCTGTTGGAGAGAATGAAATTTGGTAATCTCTGGTGGCAGTGGGGGTTCACAGAAGGTCTCACAATATTTTTCTTTTGTAGAGGGGTAGTAAACAACATCCTTTCCCGCTTTCTGTGAGAATAGAGTTCAATGCCACCTGAAATGCACTCTTGGGTCCCTGACCCTCTTAAGCCAGGGACCCTGGAGCTGTTGGGAGTCTTGTGGATCCTGGTGTAGATGTATGGGACTCTGATTATTCCAAGGAGAGTGGCCAGCTTGAAGTTAGCATCCCCGGGATCATTGCTACCCCACTCTTGCATTTCTTGTTATCTTCAGTGGCCCCAAGAGATGCTTTGTGGGGTTGTCACAGTCCCAGCAAGGGCAGACAGACAGGAAGGAGACACCAGCGCAACTAGACCAGTGTTTATGTAGGTCTCAAATGCAACCACCAGGTGGCATGGAAGCCCAGTCCCACCTGGAGAGCTCAGGACCTATGGAGTCTTGGCTGTACACAGAAATCAGGGACTGAAAGTGTGGGATAGCACTGTGTCCAGGCTGTCCCTTTTGTTTGAAGGTCCCTGAGACTGATGCTAGTCCCTGCCTTGTTCAAGAGTTTCAGTGTCTGAAGTAGCTACAGTCAGAGACCACCCTATGTAAATATTCCCTATTGAGCAGAGTTCAGATCACAGACTCCTCCCATTTGGGCATGTTAAGAGGGTAGGCAGGCAGCCTCCAATTGTACATCCCAAGAGCAGGAGAGAGGGTTCCCAGTCCCACACAGCCCCTGGGCAGACAGCCAGGACACAGAGCAAATGGAGCCGTTTCTCTGCTCCTCTAGACTGAGGTCCCTAATCCTTGGCATATCCGATGAGTCTGGTTTCACTTTTGATGAAGGAGTGTCCAGCCCTACCCTTAGGAAGTCTCAAGATGGTGGTGCTGCACAGCTTAGTTGCATGAACAGATATGGGGTTCCTAGTTTGTGCGAGTTACATCACCCCTAGGTCTGTTGGCCCCCACAGACTGCGAGCACAGAATTCTGCTTGGGCATATACAGCTGTGTCTGAGTTAAATTATTTATGATCTGCTTTCTCCCCTCCAGGGATAAATCCCTGCACCTAGGCCGTGAAGGTGTCAGTGGCGGG
This sequence comes from Aplodontia rufa, assembly GCA_004027875.1. Taxonomy (NCBI): domain Eukaryota; kingdom Metazoa; phylum Chordata; class Mammalia; order Rodentia; family Aplodontiidae; genus Aplodontia; species Aplodontia rufa. The sequence continues at coordinate 20,548 of PVKS010029961.1, read as the reverse complement.
GCAGCATGGTGACATGACTAACAACCTGCTTAAGCTCCTTATTATAAAGCTTCTTTCCTTTGATAGTAATGAATGAGGTGAGAATCCCCTCCCACACAGAATGGCAGTATTCCTACCTTTCGTGACCACGTCCAGTTTCTGTGGTGCGAACTTTTGCCCAGGAATGCTGGGTGATCGCTGCTGCTGGTGTGGGCGCCATGTTCTGCCTCTCTTAATTACTACTTTAATATGTACTAACAAATGATATCCTTCGTATATAAAATGATTTCTCAACTATCCTTGTTTTCCCCGTAAACTTGGACTTGTCAAATTTCAAAAACGGAAAAGAAATCCCCATATGGATTTTTATGTTAGTTACTTAAACCTCAATAATTTGGAATTCAAAATGTAGGTCAGTAGGAGAGCACCTGTCTAGCATGTACACACACACACACACACACACACAGAGTTTATCAAAAGCCTCTATAAATTAGCTTGTAAAAAATTATAGTTTTTATGCATTTCAGTTTTTTATGTGGGTGTAGAAGGATTTATAATTTCATTCAGCATAGCTCATTCACAGTTTTCATAATTTTTCCTTTGGTGTTGTGTACTTTTGAGTGTGTTTTTTTTCGTTAAAATTTTCTAGGAGCATTTTATTGCTGATATTTAAGAAGAAATTTATTGTTTAAAAAATATACTTCATTGAATCCGAGATTTTTTCCTGATTATCTTGACTTATATAAGTCTAGAATCAGCAAAAGAAAACTTTAACTGAGATTGACACCATTTAATATGTTCAATTTTAAGTTAGAATAACAGTGGTACATGCCTGTAATTCCAAAGACTCTGGAGGCTGAGGCAAGAGGATCACGAGTTGAAAGCCAGGTTCAATAATTTAGTGAGGCCCTAGGCGACTTAGAGAGACTCTGTCTCAAAATAAAACATAAAAAAGGGCTGAAGGAGTGACTCAGTGTTTGAACACCCCTGGTTCAATCCCTGGTACCTCCCACCCCAAATATATGTTTTACAAAAATTTTGAGAATATTAAAATATATAGTATATAAACTGTGTCTAATTATATATTTAAGTGTAATTTGTATATTTATAAAATTATGTATTTTAAAATAATTTTACTTTCATTGCAGCCATTTCTTCCTTTGTCTGATAGTGGTGTTATATACGATTCTGATGAAAGTGTTCATAGTGATGATGAAGAAGATGATGCCTTTTTCTCAGACACACAAATACAGGAGCACCAAGATCCAAACTCATATAGGTAAATGACATTTGTTTGTTTGTTTTTCTTTTGTAGGAAATCCTGATGTTATTAAATTTAAGTGACATAATTGCCATAAGTTTATGTAAGAATTGACTTCGTTTTTAGGTTAGGAATTTTGCACCTTTGAGGTAAATTTTTGAAGAAATTAGAGTATTTCCTTCACATTCAATTTCAAAGAATAGCTTTCATGAAGATTATAAACACATTCTTAGTAAGAAATAAAAACATGTAATTTATTGATGTGTTATTAGAACTTACTAAATGTATTACTAGATCTCATATGACCATGATAGAAATTTTTCCATTAGGTAATTTTCAGATGTGACAGGTGTGATACATTGTTGCATGTACGTTATTTTTCAAAGACACCATTTTTTAAATAGTAAAAGTCAATAGCAGCTTTTGGTGGAGGACATTAGAGATGGGACTGACAGCTGGTAGGGAACATTATTATGTTTTTCCCATAATCTCATTTTTCAATTAATGAGAATTTTTTTTGTCCCCCTTGAATAGCTGGGCTCTTCTGCATTTGACAATGGTTAAGCTAGTGCTTCACAATGTCAAGAATTTCTTTCCTATTGCTGGACTGGAATTCTCTGGTGAGTTTGGAATTTGAAAATTAATGTTATTAAATGTAATAAATTACCATCAAATTTCTTTTTACAAAAGTCTATATAAAAGGCCATTTGGTATTTAACAAATATTGTATTGAAGATTTTATAAAGTCTTATTTATTTTAGCCTTCAATCTATGGTTTTAAATCATAGTTGGGATCACTGTCTACATAGATGACTGAAAGAACAGGAAACCTGACTGGGAAAGCTAGACATTTTCTTAGCTCTTTTAAAAAAACTAGCCTTTATTTTGTTGAAAATATTAAGAAAGACTCTACATGGTATTAGATAAACATTTTCAAATTTATCTGTATTTTCAAGTATCTTGGCTCTACGTGAATGATGATTAACGTATTTTACCAAAATAAAATGAACTATTCTGTCATCTATTTAGAATTGCCTGTAACATCACCCTTGGGGATTGCTGTGATTAAAAACTTGGAGAACTGGGAACAGATCCTGCAAGAGAAAATGGATCAATTTGAAGGTCCACCCCCAAACTATGTCAATACATATCCAACTGACCTTTCAGTAGGAGCTGGACCAGCAATTCTTCGAAATAAAGCAATGCTAGAACCTGAAAATACTCCATTCAAGTAAGAAAGCTCTTAGAATGCTGATGAACTTTAAATTTAATTAAATTTTCTGGCAAAAAATGCCGTTAGCTTTTAAAACCTGAAATCCAGGTTCAAAATCGTGAATGTTTTAGCAGTGTCCTTTAAGGAAAACATTAGAAATATGGGTAGAAAATTATTTTTTCCAGAATTGCCTATAATTCAATAGATATATTGCTTTTATAATCAGGAAAATGTATTTATTCTATACTTCTATACTATTATTTTCAGAACATTTAGAGAAATTTATTTGGATAATAATCTATATTGCAAACAAGATGCTACTGACTTTTTGTGGGTTATTTACCAGGAAACACAATGAGAGTTTTTATTGATGTTTTGATTTTTCACTTGCCCATCTTGGGCCTTTTTGATAAGAATCATGATTTTTTTTTAAAAAATTAATTTGTAACGTGTAAAAAATTTAAGAATTGTATAAAAGTTGTACTCTGATTCTCAAATTATCATTTAACTGAAAATACAACAGAGCCCTTTAAAAGCATTTGGAAATGAACAGATTTAGAAGTGACAAATTCCAATAATTTTGTGAGAGCATAAGCTATAGAAATACCAAATATAAGATGAACAACAATTACTTTTACAGAGCATGGCCAAAGTTTCACATTGCATGGTGATTTTATTAATTTATTATTTATTATTTTGGTACCAGGAATTGAACTCAAGGGCACTTAATCACTGAGCCACATCCTCAGGCTCTTTTTTAATTGCTTATTTTAAATTGCTCAGGGTCTCACTGAGTTGCTGAAGCTGGCTTTGAACTTGTGATTTTCCTACTTCAGCCTTCCAAGCCACACAATTATTGGTGTGTGCTACCACACCTGGCTGCATGGCAGTTTTAAAGCTAAGAAGATTAGTAATGTATTACCATACATGATTCAAGAAGAATGAGGAATTTAAGTGACTGGCAAATGATCTCTCATGAAAGATCTTTAATGTGAACCTTTCAATCCATTTGGCCATTGTAATGGGGTTGCATATGAAGTTTCATACAAGTATATACATTTGTACTGCATGGAATGTTTAAACCAGGTCAAACAGAAGATTTTTCTTTTCTTTTTTTTTTTTTTGTTGTTGTACTGAGGATTTAGCCCAAGGGCATTTAACTATTAACTACTGAACCACATCCCCAGCCCTTTTTTTATTTTTTATTTTGAGATAGGATCTTGCTAAATTGCTTAGCGCATCACTAAGTTGCTGAGGCTGGTCTCAAACTTGTGATACTCTATCTCAGCCTCCAGAGTTGCTGGGATTACAAGTATGTCGCAAAGCACTCTCTTTTCAAAGCAGGTGGCCATGATCAGGATCATGCTCAGATGCTTGAAAGGGCAAGGCTGTTTAGCTTTAGTCCACTAGAAATTCATTCTGTCACTTTATGTTTGTTGATCTTGCTGTAACCAACAGGACCAACCTAAAGTGTAATTTTAAAAGAGAATAATAAGAGACTCATTTGATACTCAGCACAGTCAATTCTTTCAATGTAATCAGAGAATTGCTAATGATGAAGGAGCGATTTTTAGTAGAACTAAAAATTAAAAGTAAAATATTTGGAAAAATTTGTTGAGTTTAATGCTGTCTTTGCAATAGATTATGGAGGTTTCAAAACAAGTATCTGCATATATGAAATACATTTCCTATAGACTAAAATATTGTGATACGCTGATTATTTTTAATAGGTCCCGAGATTCTTCTGCGCTTCCAGTCAAGAGACTTTGGCATTTCCTTGTTAAACAAGAAGTCCTTCAAGAGACATTTATTAGATATATTTTCACTAAGAAAAGAAAACAGAGTGAGGTATTTTGAGAAATATATTTTCTATTATGACTTTATTTTTCTTTAACATTCCTTCTTAAGTCAGTACTTTATTTATTTTGAAATTTTCTTTTCAGTGAAACTACCTTTCATACATTATGGATAATAGCTAAAGTTTTTACTAAACTACAACAGTGAGCTTCTTTTAAGACAAAATCCTGTAATTTTCATTGCATAGCAGTGAAACAACATAAGTCCTTTGATAAGTCATATATAATCAAGTGAAAGTTGGTATTTCTTTTATATTTGCTGTTGGACTTGTACATGTAATAAGTTTGTAGTGGATGATTTTGGGAATTTAACATTTAAATGATTGTACACTGTAATAAGATTCTCAAAACATCATTCAATGAAAATAGAATAGAGCCCTTTACATTTATTTAGCATTTAGAAATGAATAGATTTAGAAGCAACAAATTCAGGATAATTTTGGGAGAGAATAAACTAAGATATACCAAATACAAAATGAATGACGATTGCTTCTACAAACCAAGGGAGATATTTGGCATTGCATGGAAATTTTAAAGCTACTATAATGAATTATGTAATTAATAATGATTCAAGAAGAATAAGGAATTCAGGTGACTGGCAAATGATCACTTCCCTATGAAAGTTTTTTTTTTTTTTTTATGAGAGAGGGACAGTGAGAGAGAGAAAGACAGAAACAATTTTTATTTAGTTTTTCATGTCGCCTTCATTGCTCTGTGACTTTGCTGTGTACATGATACTGGTGTTTGAACCTGCATACTCGAACATGCTGGGCAAGTGCCATAACTGCTGAGCCACTGCTCCAGCCCATGGAAGATCTTTTATATGAACCTTTTAATCCATTTGCCAGTCAGTGAGATAATGGGCAGTTTGGAGAGTGTTCAGAGTAGAGTATCAGATGTAATTAAAAGTTTGGCGAACAATCTATGAGGAGAGAAAAATGAATTATATTTCCCTTAGAAAAGTAAAAACTGAGAGGCACAATTTATAGGATTCAGTTTCCTAAGACCAGCAGTATTTTTAAATTTAAAATTTTAAATTTTAAATCACTGGATGGTAATTGTGTCAGCTTTTGTGAACACTTACCTTTGCGATGGATTTTAAAATTATGTATTTAAATGAGGAAGTAGGGGAATGAGCTATTAGAGACTTTTTTGATTTCTGTATGCTATAAGCTTTTTAAATAACAAAAGATCCTGATGGTTTTGAAATTACTGATGGTAGGATTTGTTAGGGAAATCACAAAGCCTCATCATTTGCTTCTTTTATTTCAGCCACTGGCTATAATATTTTCTATAGTGATGCTGAACCAAATGCTATAAAATAAGAGGAATCTAAGAAACAGATTTAAAGCAAAAGATATTTGCTCAATTAGGACTCTTACTCAATTAGAGGATCAATTTTCTGAGTGTTTAGTTCTTTAAATTATTAAACTTAATGATTTACCAAAAATATGTTTTATCTGTTGATAAGGTCTGATGCAACTGGATTTGGTTGGTTTGTCAGAACCTAGAGTGCTATAGAAAACAGCTATGTGTAGGCCTCCTGAGCCCTTTTAGTTGCCTCATCCTCTGCTCTAGTCTCTTTTTTATTATGTCCCTCAGTCTGTGCTCTTTGAATTGGCAGACCAAGCTTCAATCTCTTCTATTTTTCCTCCAGCAGAGGTCTCCATGAACAGCAAAGAGGACAGAAAGAAATTGAATATTTCTTTTATTGTATTTTTTTTAAAGAGAGCAGGACAGTGTGTGAGAGAAAGAGTGATAGAGACAGAGAATCAACTTTTTATTTAGTTTTTCATGTGACTTGCGTGCTCCAACACTTCATTGTGTATGTGGTGCTGGGGTTCAAACTCATGTACTCGTGCATGCAAGTCAAGTGCTGTAACCACTGAGCAACCCAGCCCCAGAAATTGAGTGCTTCTTAAAGAGCTACATAAGTATTAGTTGGCCCTAGGAAAGGGAAACACCTGGCTGAGAGTTGGAATAAAAGGATTTTTATCCTGTCCCCGTTTGAATTTGAAAACAGTGAATGAAATCACTTTCTTGTCCAGTGCTGTCCAAAATAGCACTGTGATGATGGAAATCTGTATCTATATACAGTCCAATTTAGTAATCACCAGTCATATGTGGTCATTGAACCCTTAGCATGTGACTAGTGTGACTGAGGAACTGAATTTTTAGTTTTTCTTAATTTTTATTAATCTAAATTTAAATAACCATGAAAGAAAAATAGATCTGCCAAAAAATTTTAAATAAAATCATTACGAATTTTTTTTTTGGGGGCTGAGGACCGAACTCAGAGCCTTGCTCATGCTAGGCAAGCACTCTGCCACTGAGCTCAATCCCCAACCCCATGAAAAATTTTTAATGCTATTAAGATAAAACTTGGTCATAAGCTCAGAAATATGAAAAGTTTCTTAAAACTACCTATTCAATAAGAGTGTTTTATCTTACAAATTGTTAGGTTTTTGATAATAAATTTGGTAGATTCAGTTAATTGATTACCTAATAAAATTGGGAGACTAATCCTAAAAATACTGAAGTGTTGACTAATTTTAAATTAATTTCCATGAGGAAATACATTTTAGGTATATTAGTAAGAAGATATGTTTACTCATTGCATTTTAAAAATACTATACAAAACAAGTTTTTATGAATTTGATAAATGTGACAAACTCAGCTAATTTAAACAAATAAATTCTTTAGCAATTTGGTTTTCAGAGTTTGCCCCTATTACCACTCTCTCTTGAACACTTTTTTGTCAGCTGTTGCAGCTCTAGGGGAATCCACAAGGCACAGTCAGAATTTGCATAGCCCTTTATGCTAAAAGGAAAAGAGTTACATCAAGAGGTATAAGGACAAGTTTACTTCTCTGATTATACCTTTTGAGGTTTTCACAACAGTGGGAATATTACTTCTGATTGTAGCTATCCCCTATAACCCTTTATCAACCAGGAACAAGTTATTTGTATTTTTTGCCCTATGCCTCATCCTATCAGATATTTACTTATAAGGAGAATAATCATGTGATTAGGAGAAAAATGTGATTATTCATGTAGGTAAGAGTAAGTAATTACCAGTACTTTGAATCTGTTTTGAAATAAATGTTTTGATTTGTATTTTAAGTTGACCCCTATAAAATAGGAATCTATGAAGCATAGAATTCATCTGCTCTTAAAATTGGATTTTATTTTTAGAGATGATAGTTTTAAGAACTATTAAGTTACTTAACTTTTATGTTTTTGTGTGTATAATAGTCACATTAATATTAAGTTTGCCCTTTTTGCTTTGTGTTGCTTCTGATGACATTTTGTATTAATTTTTCTTGATTCTTCAAATTCATTTTTGTCATCTTTAAGTGATAGAGTGGCCATTTCAGCCTAAAATTTTTCATTCTCTCTATAATTTCATTTCATGCATGTGTTTTGTGTTTGTGACGGTGTGGTGTTACTTAGTCTGTAGAAGAACATGTGGAGCAGGTCAAACAAAACTGCATAGCAGAAGATTTCCAGATCAAGGTAGTATTCCCAGCTTTCTATTTAGCTCATTCTTTAAAATTTAAAGAGCTAACCCTCATCTCTAATGCTAACCATGGCTGCCCAACTGGTTAACTAATCAGAGAACTTGTTGCTCCTGTTTCACCTCAGAGGCATAGGGTAGGAGATGCTTCACTGTGTCTAGCTGGCTGTGTGTGGCCATTGGTTTTTCTCTTTCTTGCTCCCTGCTTCTTCTCCACTTTGTCATTTTTTTCCAGTCATTTCATAAGCATGTCTTTTTCATTTTTCCATCTTGATTCTGCCTGTTCTTTCCATCACCTCTGACCCAAAGCTACTATACTTTCTTCTCATCAGTCTCCTTCATTCCTTTGTATCTGTCCTTTCCAATTTTTTCCTATTCGTCACCCTTGAAATGCTAATCTTGTGTGTGGCTCTTTAGTCTAGGACTTTTTCCTCTGCTCTCTGCCTCTTAACATACGTTTTCTTATTATGTAATATTTGTGCATTTTGGAAGAGTTATATTATTGTTTTAAATTACTGATGAAAATATATTAGTCATCTTTTGTGACAGTTAATCGCTATCTTACAATTGCAATGGAAATTTATACTTGGGGTGATTACAGGGCATCAGAGTAGCCAAGTGAATTTTCCAAAACTAATTCTGAACACATTAAAGTTACCCTTACTATGTTTCTTGCTGCTGCTACATTTTCTTCTTATCCAGCTTTTAAATTCAGTGGGATGTGCATATTTCTATAGAGAGTTGGACTGCAGCAACTAAACTCAGCAATATTTTATAGGTTGAAGCTGACCTGGGTTATCCTGGAGGAAAGGCAAAGATCATTCATAAAGAATCTGACATGATCATGGCATTTGCTGTTAATAAGGTAAAAGCTGTAGTTATTATAAAAATGTACTTCTTTTTAGTGAAATTGCTTAAATCATTGACACTCTGTATTTGCTTTATAGGCAAACTGTAATGAAATTGTTTTGGCTTCAACACATGATGTTCAAGAACTTGATGTTACTTCTCTATTGGCCTGTCAATCATATATTTGGATTGGAGAAGAATATGACAGAGAATCTAAAAGGTATGTCTAATCGTCAATTGTGAATCTTGTTTTCTTCAAGAAATACCCACTAAATCATTGATTTGAGATATGTCTGAATCTGTCTTTACTTGGGTAAGAGACATACATAATTTCTATAGCTGCCAATAAAAGGCTTTGGCTACATTAATGAATAAATTATGCATACTTTTTCCATTCATAGTATCTGAATCAGAATAACTTCCAACATCAGAGTGTAATGCTAAGAACTGCCAGGTTGACATTTAATCCCAAATAAATGTCAGAAATTACATGATATTCACTCATTTTAGCTGATCTGAATAATTAAAGCAAAAATACTTTATACAAATATGTTAATTAAACTGATTTATGAATCACATTTACTAAGTAATTTTGAAGTATTTCTTCTTGACACCTGATAAGTATATCTTCTCTAGAGATAAAGATGTAGATAACTTTACTTTATATTAAGGCTGTGGACACTACACTGAGTGTTTTGTAACCTTCTATTTTGGAGTTTCTTCTCCATATTTGTCCTCCCTATTGCATTTCTCCAGACTCAGAAATTTTATGCTTGGGAATGGTGCCATGATGGTTTCTCTCCTTGTTTTATTGAATTCTCTCTTTTGTTAGTATATAATATAACCTGCCTTCAATCATACATCAGAGTAGATATAACTGTGTAATTTGATATAGTCATAAATATTACTTTCACATTTTTACGTGATGATAAATGATTATTTGAATAAATCTTTAAAGGTGAATATCTTTATAATTTGGGACTGGGAGTGTTGCTCAGTGATAGAGTGTTCTGCATGAGGCTTGCAATTTCCAGCACCACAAAAGCAAAAAAACATGTAATTAATTTGATACTTAGGATATTTATATTTGATGAATGCTTTTAATCTTTTTTTCCTATATATGTCCAAAAGAAAATCTGTATTACTGTAACTTCAAGTATGCAGGAGGCTGAGGCAAGAGAATCACAAGTTTGAAGCCAGCCTGGGCAATTCAGTGAGACCCTCTCTTAAAATAAAAAAGAAAATATTTATTAAAATACTTTAAAACAAACAATTGGTCCAATTTGTGCAGCAGCAAAGTTGCCCCCAAACACGTTAGCCTAAATGTGCATTTTGCTTGCAGTGAACAGTTAACCAGTACTAAAGCTGGCTATGATTAAGACTTGTACCTATTTTTATCATGTTTATTCATTGTTTTTAAATAATGTTTTTTGGGTATATAAAAAACTCTTAATTGGAATTTATGTTAAGAGGAAATGGAATTTTCACAGTAACATGTGAATATTTTCCACAGTTCAGATGATATTGATTATCGTGGTTCCACCACAACCCTTTATCAATCCAGTGCAGTATCCCATTCATCAAGTCAGGTGCATCCACCTTCATCTTTGCCATGGCTGGGCAGTGGACAGACCAGCACTGGAGCTAGTGTGGTATGTTATTTACTCTTTGGTATGGTTTCTGCATATGAACTCCCTGGAAAGTAAGTTGAAATCACTTTGACATAGATATGATCCTAAAGATGTGGAACAGTGACCAGTGGGTATTCCATGATAATAGTAACTGTCATTTATTGTGAGTTTCTCAATGTCAGGTACATGCATTTTTCTTACAACCCTATGTGGGAAGTGCCATTATTATCCTGTATTATCATTTTATACTTGAGCAGGCTGAGGCACAAAATGGTAAAGTTAAGTCAAAGAAGAATTTGCGTCTACTTGTGTTTGAAAGTGTATCAGTACAATTCTTGTTGGTCACTGTAGTTGAAAGGGTTCCATTCTTCTGTTCTACTCTGAAAAATCTGAAGATACCCCTGATTGTCTTCAGGGAGCATTTGGAAGAGAATTCCCTTTATCACTAGGCGAAGCTAATATGTAACCTCAGTCTACACAAGCTGTAGCAGTGCCACCTAAGTTACTGTGCTTGTTTAGATAAGTGTTCTAGGTAAAGTGGCTTAGAAAATCTGTGATAGAGTAATAAGCTGTGAGAGCATAATGTTACCAGAATCAGAATTGCTCCAAAGCGTATCTTTCCTCTTCTCCTCTGCTTGCACTAAATAAATTTATTGTCTTCTTTTAAAGCTTATGAAAAGGAATTTGCATAATGTTAAGAGAATGACCTCACACCCTGTCCATCAATACTGTAAGTATTTTACTTATGATCTAACCATTTTAAGTGTCCTCTAACTTTTCAGTTTCTTATTTTCCACTTGTCTTGTGTTTCAGATCTTACAGGTGCCCAGGATGGTAGCGTACGCATGTTTGAATGGACACGACCTCAGCAACTTGTCTGCTTCCGTCAAGCTGGCAATGCAAGGGTTACTAGACTATATTTTAACTCACAAGGCAACAAGGTTAGTTCTTGGGATTACTGGTAAATTTAACCAAAAATAATCATGAACATTAAGGAGTAAATGATTAATGAAATGATATCTAAAAAACTTTCAGTTACCCTGGATTTAAGCAGAGTAGGCAGTTGGATTTTGTTTATTCTGTTTATCCTGTTTTCTTCCAATAGAAGCATAAATCCTATAATATAGTGTGGATTAATCAGTCATGCATTCAAAGATACAAAAATGTTGTGAGAGTAGAAAACTGCTGCTGTGGAGTGTGTTGATGGTGTCTACCAATATAGTCAAGTACTTGAGAGACATCTAATTTTTCACTAAATTCCATTGTAGAGGCTTAGAGGAAAACAGTGAAGTGGGTGCAGAAAAGCAATTAAAGGGTGACAAAATATATAGTACTTAGACTTTTTTTGGAACTACAATAGGCATGTCTGAGTGAGTCTCTCTTCTTTTATTTTTTAAAGAGAGGGATAGAGTGAGAGAGAAAATGAGAGAATCAGCTTTATTTTTTTCACCTGGGTTCTGTTTTTTTCTGACACTAGTTGTATATGTGGTACTGGAGTTTGAACCCGGGTCCTTGTGCATGCCGGGCAAGCACTGTAACCACCGAGCAACCACTCCAGCACCAGTGAATCTTCTTTTCATAAATAATTTTACCTTTGATAGGAATTCTTAGAAGCTGTGTTTAATGTGTGTATCTGTCTTACAGTGTGGTGTTGCAGATGGAGAGGGTTTTCTGAGTATCTGGCAAGTTAACCAAACTGCATCAAATCCGAAACCTTATATGGTAAGTATCGCTCGCATTCAGAGTACATACAGTGAACACGTATACAACATGTCTTTTTCAGGCAGTGAATCTCACTGATGGTTCTTTTAGGAAAGGGATAGTTCTGCCCATTAGTTACAGCCTTGCATGGGCCAGCCTTTTGTACACTGGTTTTTAACTGAAGAAAATTAAAACAATGAAAATAAAACATTTTTAAAATTGCTTTTTTATCTTGAAGGGAAGCCATATTTGGAAAATTTCAGGGACTTTCCCTGTGTGTGGTTCAACTTAGGATACATTTTTATTTTAGTTTCTTTTTTTTTTAAAGAGGGGACAGTGAGAGAGAGAAAGAGAGAAGTTTTTATTTAGTTTTTCATGTGGCCTTCATTGCTCTAAGACTTCACTGTGTACATGGTGCTGGGGTTAGAACTCGTGTACTTGTGCATGCCAGGCAAGCGCCGTAACCACTGAGCCACTGCTCCAGCCCCTTTATTTTAGTTTTATCCATTTTGAAAACTAACTTCTTAGTGGTAGCATTTTGTAATATGTATATTAAGAATTAGGTTGTGAACATCTTTAATTTCCTCCAAAATTTTGTTTACTAGATTACGTAAAATAATTCCAATAGGCTACTTCATTCATTAATATACAAATGATGTTTAAAATACTTGGTGACAAAGACAAGCTTATTTTCACTTGGAGGAGATGTGGCACAGGAGGAGAAGAGGATGCTGTCTTGCCTGGAACTTTTAGCATCCTATATATGGAGGTTCAGAAGGCCTTGAACACTTCTGGGTACAACTAATTATCCAAATATGTTTAAATTTTCTTTTCTATAGAGTATATACATTCTTTTCTTGTTTTTTTTTTTTAGGGGACAGTGAGAGAGAGAAAGAGAGAAGCAGGTTTTTTTTTTAGTTTTTCATGTGACTTTTATTCCTTGGACATTTCATTGTGTATATGGTGCTGGGGTTTAAACTCTGTATTGGCTCATGCCAGGCAAGCACTGTAACCGCTAGCCACCGCTCCAGTCTGAGTATGTACATTCTTAATTACATATGTGAGACTTGATATTTCTCCTAAATTAGTACATTATGGACTGTATCATAATATCTTTATACAAATGGAAGTAATCTTGAATTTATAATTTTGCATTCAATCAGCTTATAATCATCCTTCTTTATGGAAGGATGGACCTTGAAATTTCTGATTCATCACCTGATCCAACAAGAAAGTCATACCTGGCTTAGTAGGTGGTTTCCTACACTGTTAGAAAAATAGTTGGAGTTTTTTCAGCTCCCCTCCCACCCCCTGCCCCCGTACTGGGGATCAAACCCAGACCAGGGCCATGAGCATGCTAAGCAAGTCCTCTACCACTGAACTATATCCCCAGCCCCCTTAGAGCCTTTTGGGGCAGTATTAGACCTGGAAACTAATTGCACTTTTGATATTATCTTTATTTTTAGTAAAGGCTCTTCATCTGGGTCAGAGGTATGGAACACAGAGGTAGCAAGAAAGATAGATATTTATATTTAGGTTATAATGTTAAGTCCTTCACATTGCTGTCTTAAGACTAGATGGGCATGTAAGAGATTTCCTTCTTGGGTTGTTGTTTTTTATTATGATTTATATTATTAAATTTATATTGTTAAATATTGTTGAAATTTATTAAATGTATTTGTGGTCATTAGCACTAAAATATCTTTTTTATTAAGAAATTTGGTTATTATGCAAACAAAAATGCATGTAAAGTAACAATATGATTATGTTTAGATTCTTAAATCAGAATCACCCCCTAGATCCCTCCCTATTCTTCCTCCCTTTCCCCTCCTCCACCTACCCCCTCTTCTCTTCTCCCCGATATATATCCCCTAGATTATGTGTTACTATGCCTTAGTTGGGTCTAATTCATGAGATTGACTACCTTTCACACTGGCCTGGATTTAGCCCCAGCCTCCCAAATGAGTGAAAACATTCAACCTTTGACTCTGGGTTTGGCTAACTTTGCTCAGCATGATTTCTTCCATTGCCATCCATTTACCCTCAAAGGCTACAATATCATTGTTTCTAATTGCTGAGGAGAACTCCATGGTATATATATATATACCACAGTTTTTGGATCCATTCATCCAATGAGGGGCCTCTGGGTTGGTTACGTTAACTAAAATATCTTGATTAAGCTTTTAATATAATTGAGTGGTTTGGGAAAGTTCATGTACTTCTATATTTTATTGATTGATTGATTGATTGATTGAGATGGGGTCTCACTATGTTGTCCAGGCTGTCCTTGAACGCCTGGGTTTAGGTGATCCTTCTGCCTTAGCCTATCAGCTAGCTGTGACTACAGGCACATACTGCCATGAACAGATAGTTCATATACTTTGATGCCCTCAAATCTAGAAAACCGTTAATTCCATGGTTTTACATTTTCCAGTTTTAAGAGATTATTAGTTTGTTAGCCAAATAATATGCAAATGATTATTAATCCTCTTACTATCAGCTCTTTATTCTAGACTTTTTAAAAACTGTTCTTAATCATGCATGTGGTATTTTACTAGAACTGTGTTTGTACTATACCAAATGTTATTGGATTTTTAGATAATACCAGTTGCTTTTTGTTTTCTATAGAGTTGGCAGTGCCACAGTAAAGCCACAAGTGACTTTGCATTTATTACCTCTTCAAGTCTAGTTGCCACATCTGGACAGTCCAATGATAATAGGTGGGTTTACAGAGATGTAAAACAAGATATAAGAAAATTTAGGACATAAAACCATTTTTGCTAGAAAATACGGATTTCTATTATAGTTTTTACACCTATAACAAAGTAATTATGTTTCATAATTGTTTTCTTAGGGTGCTTTTCCTTACCAAAAAGAGAAAAGCAAAACAATTTTCTCCTTATATAGTCTATCAATAAGCATGTATAATCTTTATGTTACAGTTATTAAGTCTTTTTAAAACACTGCTGGTTAATACTGTTAAGTTCTTCAGAACTAACAAGCATTTAACACTCTATAGCCAATTATTCTCCACATTTTCTTTATCTCAAACAGTTTTCATTGGCAACAAATGCCTATGAATAACATCTCTTCTTTTCCAGCTGTGGTTACCCCTAGGGGTATAGAAACATTCCTTCAACTCAAAAAATCATATTATAATTTCCCTAGGATGGTAATGGAAAAGAGGTGGGGCTGGGGAGCGCAATGACACACGGGACCTTGTGAGACAGGCCAAATACTAGTTTGAAAAGGATAAACACGTAGAAGAGAAATAAACCCGGTCATTATTCTTGCCCCCATCTTAGTTTAGAATTTCTGCTCTATAAATGTGAGTGAACAAAGAAGATTAAATAAATTTGACTTGAAGACAAAATTTGTTCCTAATGATGACTTAGAACGTTGTTTATGATGTATTTTTATTGTTTCTTTAAAAGAAATGTATGCCTTTGGGACACATTAATATCACCTGGAAACAGCCTCATTCATGGTAAGACTTTTAATACGTCATGGAGAAATGCTTTCTTGGTTTTATTTTTATTAGTAAGTTCAGTGTTAATTAGCAGGTTGAAAATAGAGAAATATTTAGAATAAACAGCTAAAAACTAGAAAAGTTAATTAGAATGTCTGGTTGCCTCACTGAGGTAAACTCATATGGCCACAGAATTATATAACTCAGAGTAGTCTTTATGATATATTCTGTTGAGAAAATGTGATATAGAGAATGGTGCTGTTATGGTTTGGATCTAAAAATGTCTCCTAGAGCTCATGTGTTAGAAGTGTAGCAATGTTCAGATCTGAAAAGATTGGATAATGAGAACTGTAGCCTCATTGGTAAATTAATCCTGTGCTGGATTAATAATTTGAATGTACTGCTGAGCATGAAGGATAACATCTTATATTTGAAAATGATCATATAAGTGTGGTTGAGTTTTACTTACCTATGGAGAACTTTTGATGAGGATATATGCTAGATAGCACTAGACTAGGTTTAATAATTGTTGTTGGTAGGTAGTAATGAGGTGATTGAGTGTTATCAATGAGAAGCTTGGTCTCTGCACTTTTGCTTCTACATACTTTAATAATTGGAAAAGTCTCTAAATTAACATGTATTAATTATACATATTAATGTGGTACAGTGTGATATTTCCATGCATGCTGCATCTACATCCTTCTTTTTTTCCCCTCCATTTCTTAATGGTGCATTATAGTTGTACATAATGGTAGAATTTGTTGTTATACATCCTATGAAGCAGCATAATTTAGGGCTTAAGTTTTAAACTTTCTTTTTCTATGTGTATTTCATGTTAAGATCATGAGTGAAGAATTTTTTTCTAATATTGCTTAGCATTTTCCTTTATCTTTAGTGATAATTTCAAAAATTAAGTGATTTAAATATACCTTGGGATGAAAAATGTATCCATAATTTTCCATTTTTAAACATGAATTTAAGCATCAGAATCGCCAAGATAGAAGTTGCTTTGGGAAAGTCTCTTGGTGGTTTTCTTCTTCAGGTTTCACATGCCATGATCATGGTGCCACAGTACTTCAATATTCACCAAAACAGCAACTCCTAATCTCTGGGGGAAGGAAAGGATATATCTGCATTTTTGACATTAGACAGAGACAGCTAATTCACACATTCCAGGCACATGACTCAGCTATTAAAGCTCTGGCTCTGGATCCCTGTGAGGAATATTTTACCACGGGTTCAGCAGAAGGTAACATAAAGGTGAGTCAGTACAAAAAGTTGAAATGTGCTAAATATTACCTTTATCTGTTGTCAAGACTGACTGGAAAAAGAAAACCAAACCACTACACTCTGACATGAAGGCATGAAGTAAAGATGTGGAAATGTTGAGTGTCTTGATACCCCACCCCATGCTTCTGTGTAGCTCTTTCTAAACTCTCTGGTCTGGAAGATGAGATAATGAAACTCATTGGACTCTCAGGTTACTGAAAAACTTTAAAGACAGGCTGGAGAGGCAGGGGTGTAGCTGTGAGAGGTAGAGCGCTTGGTGTAGGATGCATAAGGCCCTGAGTTTAATCCTCAGCACCCCCAAAAAATAAATAAAAAGCTTTAAAGAACTTTATTTTGAAGGTTGAAGATGTGGCTTAGAGGTAGAGTACTTGCCTAGCATGCACAAGGGCCTCAGTTCAATCCCCAGCATTACCAAACAAACAAAACACCCAACTTTGTTTTGACCAAAGTACATAAAAGTTTTCTGTTTTGAGAGACTGGAGACTGATCAAACCCAGAGCCTCAAGCATGCTAGGCAGGTGCTGTACTACTGAGCTGCACTCCAACCCCCATCCCGCATAGACTGTGTACATGTGACATTAGTTTGGCTATTCAGAACTTTCTCCCCTTTCCCGTCCTCTACCCTCAGTACTTACTCTTAAACGGCTGAGGCAAGGTTTCTAGACCAGTGAGATGGTACCATACTTATACATTATGCTAGAGCCTAGCTTAATACTAAAATATATTTAATTAACTTAGATATTTTATTGAATTAAAGATATCCTATATGTGGTTAATACAGAACTATCATAGGATGTGAAGAGAGAAATTGAAAGAAGGGAAGGACAGTAAATGAATCTTGTGAATAGTAGTATTCTGTTAAGTAAGCTGTTAGGACAGGAGCAATAGATGGGAAGGTGGGGTCAAGGAGCAGAAGTAAAGGGTCATAATTTTTCTTTTGGTCTCTTTCTCTTTAATGACTTAAAATTGTTTTCACTTTGTTCTTGTTTTAAACTAGGTTTGGAGATTGACAGGCCATGGCCTAATTCATTCATTTAAAAATGAACATGCTAAGCAGTCCATATTCAGAAACATTGGAGCTGGAGTCATGCAGATTGACATCATCCAGGGCAATCGAATCTTCTCCTGTGGTGCAGATGGCACACTGAAAACCAGGGTTTTGCCCAATGCTTTTAACATCCCTAATAGGATTCTTGACATTCTGTAAACTTAAAGATTGGGGCTTTATTTTTATATTTACTTCAATTAAAAACATAATGCAGTAATTATTAGGCAGTTCTGCTTTCCAAGCAGTTGTTAACACGTTGGAAACAATACAGAGAATCTCTGTGTAGAATTTGAATCTGATTCATGCTGAGTGTTATCCTGAGTATTGCCTATCCAAGTTGGTAGGATGAATGTGCATGTACCTTGTTAAAATGCTGACATACTTAAAACAAACCAACCTTGTATTGTATGAAGGGTAGCTATTCTTTACAGCAAACCTGATTCAGAAAATATTGGAGATTATTAGCTAATTAGTAAATTAAAATAATGAGAAGGACCTTTATACCAAATTAAGGAAGAAAATGTTGCTGATTCAGGTTTTTCTTCCTGTTCATACTGATGATTGAAGCATGCCTGCAGTCGCCTTCTTTGTTGAATGAAGGATAGTCATAAGGTGTTAAAAACTCTAGACCATCCGAAAACTTCTTAGCTGTGGAGCAGTATGCAGTGACCAGTTTTCTGCAGTGAAGGGTCATTTCCATTCTTTTCTGCTGAATATTTTTACTGTACTGAGCTAGTACTGTAACTTGCAAATGAGTACAAATTTAAATGCAATGTTTTCTTCACAATTTGCATATTCATTTTTTTTTTGGACTGCTAGTTTTTCTATTTAAATATTTGCCTTCATGTTAGGAATGTAATATGTGAACATGACATATTTGTAGTTAGCCAAAACATGCCCTCTTAGTCCAGTTACTTTTTCTTTTTGTGTATTCAAGTTTAAACACCCCCAACATTTAAGACTATGTTGAAACTACACCAGTAGAGCATTTCATATCAATTAAAATGAATGTTAGGCTTTTTGTGGCCAGTTAATAGTTGATGAAATTGGTAATCTTATTTATTGCCACAGCCTATTGTATAAACTATGCAGAGTTAAATATTATTTGCTTGTAAAATATTAGCCAGTATTGTCATATTTTGATGTGTTTTCTTGGTTATGACCAAAAATATGTTCTTGAGATATTGAAACTTATGTCTATGTGTATTTAAATGTTTACCAGCAAATTGTCTCATCATGTTAATGAGAATGTTTAATGCCTGTGTGGTAAATAGTAAAATATAATGGTATAAAAGCACCTTTCTCTGAAGGCAATGTGATGTTCAGGCTGTGAAATACATATGTAAAAGAAAAATAAATGTTATTTGTTAGAATTTTATCTTAGCTTGGCTTATTTAACTAGACTAGTGTGATATTCTTTGAAACTGTTTTAATAGTTGAGATTTTTAGTTTAATGAAGTTTTTAAGCTATCTGGCAGTTTATTCATTCACAAATACTTGCTGAGTACCTTTTGGTATATACCAAAAGCTATTCTAGAAGAAAGGGATACAGTGAGGAGTCAGATAAAGAAGGCCCTCGAGGTGTAGACTTGGTTGGGTAAAAACTACCTTCATGATATGTGCTTTATCTAGATAGGTTTAAAGTTTATTGAGTAAGTGCTGGTTTGGGTGCTGACACTGGGGAAGGCACTCATGGGGATATTTCCTCTGTGTAGTGTTCAGGGAAAGAGGAAGAGTGTATGTCTGAATACATAGAATGTAGATTTGATAAAAATTACAAACATGTACATACCAGTTTAGTACGGTAGCCCATATATGTTGCATTCTCATTATAAATATTAAACTAATGCTAGCTGATTTAGTAAGAATCTGAAAGTTAACAATTCAAACTTTATGGTAGATGCTGCCATGTTTGAGTTATTAGTTTTTATTTTTTATTAGTTGAATGTGGACTTACAATTGAGGGGGAATCATTATCAAACAATCGAGAACAAATGTATATTCACATAGTTAGCCAAGGCTGATGCCATTCCATGGTTTCCCCCTTGGCTTCCCCATAGTTCTACGTTTTCCCCAGTTGAACCGCTGTGTTAAATGTACTTCTTGTGGAGGTCGGAGATTTCCTTCTGAGTTGATTCCCCCATACTCCCTCCCTCCAGTCTCCTAGATATCCCTCCTAATCCCTCCCCCAACCCTGCCCCTCTCCCTTCGCCTCCAGGTATCCTAGGGAAGGTTCCCCTTGTTTGTGTAAAAATACATACATGTTGAAGTTACTATTAGTTTAGCTGTCTATCATACTGTTTCCGATTGTATTCTAGCTTCCACAAATGAGAGAAAGCATTCAGCCCTTGAGTCTCTGAGATTGGAATACTTCACTTAGCATTATTTTTTCTATCTCCATCCATTTGGCTGCAAAAGCTATTATATCATTTTCTCTAATGGCCGAGTAGTATTCCATTGTATATATGTACCAAAGTTTTTTAATTCACTCATCCACTCATTCACTCTGACAGGAGTGAGGTGAAATCTCATTGAAGTTTTGATTTGCATTTCTCTGATTGCTAGTGATGTAGAGCATTTTCTCATATATTTATGGGCTTTCTGGACTTCCTCTGGTGAGACGTTCTTTTTAGTTCTGTAGCCCATTTATTGATTGGATTATTTGTGATTTTGGTGTTTAGTTTTTTTAGTTCTTTGTATATTCTGGATATTAGCCCTCTGAGGTGTAGCAGGCA
>PVKS010029960.1:0-24859 GCA_004027875.1 Aplodontia rufa | reverse complement strand
AACCACTGAGCAACTGCTCTAGTCCTCTTTTTTTTTTTTTAAAGAGAGGGAGAGCGAGAGAGAAGTGAGAGAGAGAGAGAGAGAAAAGAATGAGAAAATCAATTTTATTTTTTCATCTGGCCTTTGTTTCTCTGACACTCACTTGTGTATGTGGTGCTGGGGCTTCAACCTGAGTCCTTGCACATGCCAGGCGATCGTTCCAACCACTGAGCCACCACTTCAGTCTGGATAGTTGGTTTTTACAATAAAGTCATGCTGGAATGCAATAAGTTTTGTTTACAGTAAAAAATTTTTTTGGTAGTAGATGGTTGGATTTCTTTCCACATGAAGCATTGCCTAACTAGTTAGATCTTATTTTGTTCTCTATGAGGAATATGACACTCTAAAAGTGGGGTCTCCTAAAAGTGGAGATGTGGCTCAGTGGTAGAGCACTTGCCTAGCATGTATAAGGCCCTAGTTTCAATCTCCAAGTAAGAGCAAAAAAATAAGTTTTGTGTAAAGTTGAACCTATTCTGGCACATAGTAGGCTCTCCATAAATATTTATTGATTAAATAAAACAGAATCACGTAGAATACATCACCATAAAAATTGATTTTTATTCGGTGCATTTAATGTTCTAGTAACCAACATTTTGTAAGAAGATATTTTTATTGGCAAGAGTGCTGCAATCCAGTAAAGTAGCTGGCTCATGGGAGTGTGTCTTTGATAGTTAATTCATTCAGCAAAAATTTACTGGCTCCTGCTGTGTTCTGGGCCTGTGCTCTGTCCTGGGGATGCCCAGGAGAAGAGACTGATCCCCTGTCAACAAAGATTGACTGAGTGTCTCAACTCTGGCCCCAAAGTGAAGGACGAGACAGTATATGCTTCCTCCGCTCACACTTGGGAGGATAAGGTGCCTGGAACTCTTAGTGCTGGATAATTTTCATTGGTTGTTAATTGTGCCTAGTAATTTTTATTGATGGTAAACTAATTTCCATAATTACCAATGTGTTTATTCTGGTGGTTCTTTTATTGTAGCAGAAGATGGCTGTGCCTCCCACGTATGCTGATCTTGGCAAATCTGCCAGGGACGTCTTTACCAAGGGCTATGGTAAGTGTTGCCTGGAGACAGGGGCCTCTCAGCTAGGAACCCAGTTGGCCATAACAGTGCGGGAGACCTGGGTTGGTTGACTCTTCAGAACTTCCCTTGCAGGGAAAAGAGATCGGCTTCCTGTGGTTAATGAAGCAGTTTTCGTTGTGCACCCAGTAGGGGCAGCTTGTGGATTGCTGCCGACAAGTGGTTGTTCTTGCAAGCATGGAGCAGCCCTGGATGTTGCTGCAGAGGAGTGTGGCTTCTAAGAATAGCCTGCTGTGCCCACGAGGCCCAATGCCTGTCTCTGCCAGCTGCAGGCACTTTCTCTCAGGCCTCACTGGCAGTGCAGGTGGGGCCTAGTGGGCTGTATCTATCTCTCTGCTGCTGTTCTAAGGCTGTTGAGCTCTCCCGGAGATGGCAGGGACTGGGGGCCCTCAGCCCCTCAGCCACAGAGTTCTTCCTTTCAGAAAGCATTTCCAAACAGCTTCACTGTCTTCAGCGTAGTTACTTAATCTGTTTATGGTTTTCTTCTTTCTCTAGGCTTTGGCTTAATAAAACTTGATTTGAAAACAAAATCTGAGAATGGATTGGTAAGTTTTCCAACTCATGTGGAACATGGGTATTTATTGTTGATGGGCAGATACCTGCCATGTCCTGATGGCAGAACTAAAAGCACCTTTTTGGATGGTGGCAGTTTGAGGTTGTTACTCATTGCATCTCCAGGGAACCATGCCCAAAGGCCCCCAGTTCAGCAACTGTTCATGCTCATAAAAAATGGTAGCCTGCCTGCCTTTCCCTGCCTCCCTCTCTCTCTCCCTTCTTCCCTTCCTTCCATTTTATGCTGGGGATCAAACCTAGGTCCTTAAGTGTGCTAGACAAGCATTCTGCCACTGAGTTACACCCTCAGACCTTCCTTATGTTTCTTTCTTTCTCTCTCTCTCTCTTTTTTTTAAAGAAAGAGGGGACAGTGAGAGAGAGAGAGAAAAAAAAAGAGAAGCAATTTTTATTGAGTTTTTCATGTGACTTTCATTCCTTGGACACTTAGTTGTGTAGTGGTGCTGGGGTTTGAACTCGTGTACTTGTGCATGTCAGGCAAGTGCCATAACCACCGATCCACCACTCCAGCCCCTGTCTTCTTGTTTTTAAAGAAAGAGGGACAGTGAGAGAGAGAGAAAGAGAGAGAGAATCAATTTTATTTAGTTTTTCACATGGCTTTAGTTGCTCCTGGACTTCATTGTGTATGTGGTGCTGGAGTTTGAACTTGTGTATTCATGCAAGCGCTGTAACTGTTGAGCCACGGCTCCAGCCCTCCTTTCTTTCTTTACATATATATATATATATATATATATATATATATATATATATATATAAAAGAGAGAGAGAGAGGGAGAGAGAGAGAGCGCACGTGCGCACGAGGGCTGGAGTGGTGGCTCTGGTTTCTGTGCTTGTCTGGCATGAGCGAGGACGCGGGTTTGTACCCCAGCACCACATACACAACAAAGTGTCTGATCAACGAAAACCACGTGAAAAACTTAATAAAATTGATTCGCTTTCTCTTTTTTGCACTGTCCCTCTCTCTCTTAAAAAAAAAAAAAAGAGAGAGAGTCAATTTAATTTATTTATTCTCTGGCTTTTGTTTTTCTGACATTTAGTTGTGTATGTGGTGCTGGGGTTTGAACCTGGGTGCCAAGCAAGAATTCTACTGCAGAGCCACGATTCCAGCTTGCTTCCTTGTGTGTCTTATTCTAATAGCGACCTGTGTTTAATGCCATATAATTCTTAACAAAACAAAACAAAAAAATCTTAGTAGTCCATTTTAGATAGTGCCTGCAGTAATTATTGGCAGATTTGGGTTGAGTTCCTGCCCTGTCAGCTTCAGTTCAGTTCTTCTTTTCTGTATGATGCTGGAGGCAGGAGAAAAGAGTACTTCTTGGCCAGACTTAAGAATTAGAAGGAAGGAAGGAAGCTGTCTTCTGACAAAGCATTCCCCATACAATTCCTCGAGGTAGCGGACTCTTTTACCTCTCTGTGCATTTTAAAGATCCTATTGAACTGTGGAATTAGCTGTTGCCCACCCACATTCTGGGTCTCAACTGTTGCATGCTGGCCTGAGTGGAACCAAGGAGTTCTGGGCTGCAGGCTATGACTCTCCCTCTTCTTTGAAGGAATTTACAAGCTCAGGCTCAGCCAACACAGAAACCACCAAAGTGACAGGCAGCCTGGAAACCAAGTACAGGTGGACTGAATACGGCCTGACGTTTACAGAGAAGTGGAACACTGACAACACACTAGGCACCGAGATCACCGTGGAAGATCAGGTAACAGCCCCCTGTGAAGGGACGCGGGTTTCATTCATTCACACCTGCCCATCTGCCCTGTCACTAAACCTGGTGGCACATTTCTTTTTTGTTTAGCTTGCACGTGGACTGAAGCTGACCTTCGATTCATCCTTCTCACCTAACACTGGGTAAGATTCTCCTCTCTTCCCTGTGATGGCTTTCTATGGTTTTGTGGGCGCTGGAAGCCTTTTGTGATAAAAGGTTTAGAGAATGGGGTTGACGGTACCTAAAAGGCATTCTCAGGACCTAGAGATACAAATTCTCTGGTTTTGATTTGATCCAGGATACATCCATATCTAGCTGTTAACGAGCTGTGCTGCAGTGAGTGCTCCTTAACTCAGGAATGGTGTTCACCCAAACCTAGGTCTCCGTGCGCCTGTGCTTGACTTACACGCATCTGGGGGTCTAAGGGTGCCCAGGCCAGGCTGCTCTCTTCCTGCCACATGGGACTTCCTCTTGTTTTTTTTTTTTGGAGTGAGAGAATCAACTTTATTTAGTTTTTCATCTGGTTTTTGTTGCTCCTACACTTAGTTGTATATGTGGTGATGGGGTTTGAACCTGAGTCCTTGTGCAGACCAGCTCCAGTCCCAAGGGACTTCCCTTTATAATGAAGGATGCAGACTAGTGTTCAGCAGTGTTTTCTAACAAAATTCTATATTGTCGTATGCTTCTGGCTGCAGACTGCAGGATGCCTATCCCAATAATGCTCTTTCATGTGAGTGAGTCTGCTGGTAATGTAAGTGGCCAAGGCCAAAGGACAGCAGGTGACATTTGGAAGGAGGGGCTAACTGATTACTGTTGCCAGTCCATTTGTCAGGTGCCAAGGATCCTTCTCTTGCTGAGACCTCGTAGCTTGTGGTAAACAAGGTGGTTCCTGAGGCTGCACTTTCTATGCGGGGCCCTCTGGCCACACACAGATTAGGTTCACTGGTTCTTGACACATCAAGAGGCAAGTTGACTTATCGATCTGCCTCAGCTTCCAGGTGCCTTTTCGAGTGGCTGAAAAGAGCTCTTCTCTTCCACAATACACTCCTGTTCTTCTCTCTCAGAATGGTGGGTCTTTTCAACTGGGGGAGAGTTGGTTTGTACTCTGACAATGGGATCAAATCATGTAATGAATTTTAGTTTTTAATTTTTTAGTTTAACAATTGTGACAAAATACACATAAAATTCACTGTCTCCATCATATGTAAGTGTATTATTCATTGGCATTGTGAATTTCTTTTTTTACTGTTCCATGTTATCTTTCTCTCACCCTCTTTTTTTTTTCTCTTCCAACAAGTGCTCATTAGAAAGAGCATCTACTAAATTTAGATGCTGTTCTATGTAGGCGGTAACCACAAGCAACTAGGCTGGCTGACAGGGTTTCTGTTCTCTGGATGTTTTTTTTTTCCCTGGCAGAACAAGGCATTGATCCTAGGGGTGCTTAATCACTTAGCTACATTCCCAGCTTTTTTTTTTTTTTTTTAACATTTTAAAAGAGAGAAGGACAGTGAGAGAGAGAGAGAAACAGAGAGAATCAATTTTTATTGAGTTTTTCACATGGCTTCCGTTGCTCTGACACTTAGTTGTGTACGTGGTGCTGGGGTTTGAACCTGTGTACTTGCACATGCTGGGCAAGCAGCAGTAACCACCGAGCCACAGCTCCAGCCCTCATTCTCAGCTTTTAAAAGTTTATTTTGAAACAGTCTTGCTAAGTTTCCCGGGCTGGCCTCAAATTTGTGATCCTTCTGCCTCAGCTTCCTGAGTTGCTGGGAGTAGAGGTTTGCACCACCATGTCTGACTGATACCTCTTTTTATAACTTGGTTATGGATGATCTGAAGATATTGGCCAGGAGCTGGTTAATTTTTATTCTCCTCTCTGCCATGATTCTTCCTGCCAGGAGCCTTGCCTTCTTGCTGGTCCAGTTACTCCAGGTACTCTGCCGTTGCATCAGGGAGCAGTTGTCTAGAGAGACCCTCTGACAGGGTCAAGGGTCTGGAGAACAAGGCCACATGCCTGAATTTGCTGCCAGGACTTGCTTGCTCTCTGAGATGGCACACTTTGGGATTTGTAAGGGATTTTTCCATGACCTTTGGGGAGATTTGCAAAGTCTCTAGGACCTGCTGATTCTCACACACACACAAAAGTAACCTCTCACATTTACTGAGACTCTTGGTTGCATCAAGAGGCTATGTTGAGTGATTGACATCTAGGTCTGAGTAAGTACACTCTGATGCTTGCTGAATTGCTCAGTGATGCATTTCTCGGAAGGTGTCTCTGTCATTAAGTAAGCATGACTGTAATGATTAGAAGCAGCAATTAATGTTGCTACTCTGCTGTTAATGATTGTCCCATGATGTCTTCTTTCTGGTTCATGATTCAGTTTGGGATTCTGCATTGCATTTAGTCCTTTGTCTCCTCTAATCTGGTACTTATTCTTCATTTTTCTTTATCTCACGACTTTGACATTTTTGAAGAGTGGCCAATTATTTTGTAGAATGTCCTTCAATTTTTTTTTTTTTAAGAGAGGGATAGTGAGAGAGAGAATCAATTTAGTTTTTCATGTGACTTTTGTTGCTCTAGCATTTCGCTGTGTACATGGTGCTGGGGTTTGAACCTGCGTCCTCATGCATGCCAGGCAAGCACCATAACTGCTGAACCACTGCTGTAGCCCTAATGCCCTTCAGTTTGGATTGGCATAGTGTCTCCTCATGATTGTTCAGATTATAACCAGGTGCTAGGGTGTGTATTTTTAATCTCAGTGATTCAGAAGGCTGAGGTAGGAGGATTGCAAGTTCAAATCCAGTCTCAGCAATTTAGCAAGACCCTCAGCAATTTGGTGAGACCTTGTATGAAAAAAAAAACACCCTTGGGTTCAATTGCCAGTACCTCCCCCCCACAAAAGAAAAGAATATTCATGTTACACAGTTTCAGCAAGCATGGAAATGATGTTGCGTTGTGTCCTCAGAATGTCAGTGTGTCTTATTAATGGCGATAATGACTCTGATCACTTGGTTAAAGTAGTGTTGTTGCTAGGTCTCTTTACTGTAAAGCTATTGTGCTTTCTCTTTGTAATTAGTAGGTATCAAATGGGAAGGTATATTAAGACTGCAAACATTCTATTCTCATGCTTTGGCTCACTGTTAAAAGCACCCTTTGGTGATTCTTGCCTGTGACAGTTACATTTGGGAAATGGTGATTTTCTAGTCCTGTCATTCCTTCACTTATAATTTGGGAGCTTTTGTAAGGAAGAGCTATCTCTTGTCCCTCACTTAGTTATTTAATTGGTAATTTATGTTAGTACGGTTTGTGGATATTTATCTTATGGGTTATAACCCTTCGTATCTTTTATTTAGTTGCTCACATTGTCTCAGGTGTGGTCATAGGGTCCTCCTTCAGGTTGACATCTTGGGTGCTTTTGACAGGTTCCTCTCATTTTTTTGAGCTCATCTTTATTTCCGCTTTTAGACAATGTACGAAGTTCATCTTACACTTTGTTCTTACCTGCAAGTAGCCATTTCTATGAGGAATCCTGTTTACTTATATTGGAGAATGGTATTTAGAAGATAAGATTGCGGGAACTATGTGTACATTTTCCCTCTGGATATTTGAGGAAAGTTTTGATGACTCTCATTGGAGATTGGAAATGAATGTTGGCTTCCAAAGCCATTGATGGTTGCTGCCTGGGACGCCCCTGGCTCCTGAAGCAGCTGAGTAGGGATGATATCTGGACAGGGCTGCAGATATTATTAGGGACCAGCACTCATCCTGAGTGTCTGCTACAGATAAAGCCTGCTTGCTAACCACAAATCAGAGTCAAGCCTCTGTAGAGTGCTTCTCAGATTAGCACCACTACTTAAATAGCTTAGAAAAAACAAAAGAGGGGGCTGGAGCAGTGGCTCGGTGGTTACAATGCTTGCCTGGCAGGTGCATGGACCTGAGTTCGAACCCCAGCACCGTGTACACAATGAATTGTCAGAACAACAAAAGCTACCTAAAAAACCGATAAAATTGATAAAAAAAAAAAACCAAACCCTCAATGATATCTGAGAAAGGAAAGGCTCTACAGCAGTGATGTGCAGGCTGGAAAGGACAGAAATGTGGGGAGAAGCCTGAGCTACTGCCTCAGCCTTGCTCCTTCTCTTGGGGAGCTTGGGCTCCTGGCCAGAGTCCCCCGAGACAGTGGGGGCCATGAAAACTGCCGTGGGGGTGCACACTGGTTAGAAATCCTGCCATCAGCATCACACTCTGTCGTTGACAGCAGCTTTTCATCTAGTACGTATAAGATGCCCCATTTCTACATTTTGTGGCCTCCCACTCTTCAATGTCAGCCTCTCAACAGGTATCTTGTCATCCATCACCCTGCCCAGCTTAGTGCCCAAACCTAGTCCACTTCCTGCAAAGAGCAGGCAGGCAGTGTGGGTGGATTTGGAATTTTTCTCATTGAAAGGTAACGTTGTTACTCCTTCTCTTTAAAATCTGCAGAAGTGACTTGAATAGTTGAGGTCCTAAGGTGCAAGTTTCATTGTCATGTTTTTTTCTCTTTCCAATGCTGGGAATTGAACTCAGGGCCTTGCGCGTGCTAGGTGAGCACTCTGCCATTGAGCTACATTCCCAGCCCCCTCACTGTCTCTTGGGAAGGGCAACACCCTTCAAAATAAAGTCAACAGCTTTGTTTGTAACTGATTTCTGAAATTCTTGTCTTATTGAGAACTTGGATTGTTTAAACTTATTTTTTTTAATTATGGAAAATTCAAATACACAGAATTATTCAGTATACTTTATATTGTATACAGTATACTTTAGCTCTCATCATTTCCCCCTTATCCACCTTTAATAGTTGCATGTCCAGTCATGTTTTATTTAGACAGCCATAAATATAACTCTCCTCCACCTTCATATTATGTGATGTAAATAACAGCGCATAATTTCATAGGTAAACATTGTAGTTTGTATCTTTAAATGGTAAGTTTAAAGAGGTGTAACCATAATATCATTATTACATTGAAAAAAATTTTAATCATAATTCCTTTATATTGTTAATACTGGGGACTGACCCCATGGGTGCTTTACTGTCTCCATTCCTTTTTTATTTTTTTGTGGCACTGGGGAATTGAAAACGGGGCCTCTCACATGCTAGGCAAGCGTCCTACCAGCCCAGTCTTTTATATTTTGAGACAGGGTTTTGCTAAGTTGCTGCGGTTTGTCTAAGCAACCTGTGATCCTCCTGAGTAGCTGGTATGTTAGGTGTGTGCTACCATACCACACATATTGTCAAATCTTTAGTTTATTCAAATTTACAAGATTGTTTTCATGACTTTTTAAAAAATAGAATAAAAAATTTTCCTTGTAAAATTTGAAAAGTCAATTGGGATGGATTTACAGTCTCTTAATTTTCAGATTTTCTTTCCATTTTTCCCCCTTGCCATTTATTTATCACAGGAGATCATTTATTTTATAGAGTTACCTCCAGACTAGATTCTACTGTTTGTAATTCTGTAGTATTTTTAACACATTCATTCCTGCCCCCATTTTTTTCTTTTCTATTTTTTTTGTGAATTGGTAAGTCTAGAGGCTTTATTATGTTTGGTGTGCAGGGGCTAAAAATAGAGCTAGCACTGTGTGCTTCTGCTGCTGGTGGGATGCACACGTAAGCCCTCTTTCCTCTTTGTATGATGTCAGCACTGTTCATGAGCCTACTTTTATAATTCCTCCTTCATTTATTGCTGGAATATTTCAATAAAGAGAAATTTCTCATCAACTATTTGATGAGCTTGAGACATGGTTAGTATAGGAGATGTGATCTGATTCTTTTTTTATTTTCAGAATAACAAGTTGGTTCTCTCGTGTCCAAAGATGCTGATTTTTTTTGTCATTATGATTTCAAGGATTAAACATATGTGACTTTTAATCCATCACCGATGTTTTTTTCAAACTGTTTTTATTAGTGATATTATTTTTACCAGTGCTCACACTGCTGTCTTTGAAGCCCTTCCTTCAAACCCTCTTCATGTGAGCTGTTCAGCCTTTCCCAACCCTAGAAATGTTTGATAGCTTCGATAGCTAGTTCAGGATCACCTTGTACATTTCCTACCCCAGACCTCTAACTGGTCATTTATCAAGAAACCGGGGTTCCTCTAAGGAGGGAATGGTTTTTAAAGCTCACATGAGGTCAGAGTGCTGGGGGTGAACACACAGGGCTGTGTGGGGACTCTGAGCAGGTCTGATTCCTTCTATGGTCTCTGCTGAAAATGCAGGTGGCTGGAGGATGGGTCCATTTTATAGGTAAATGCCAGAAACAATCAGATGAACATAGTTCTGGTTCCATTTGATAAATGTGATCTTGTTCTCCAAAGTTTAATTTTCGTAAAAGACATAGTGACTGTATTTTCAGGTGACATGACCCTTTTTTGGGGTTTTAGGATTTGGAGGAATAGGTATCAGAGGCACTGAACTGGTCAAAGACTCAAATGTGGCACCATCAGCCTGGACCTGGGGTCAGGTGACTTCTGGCCCCCATGACTGCAGGACCCCAGCTTCCATATCACCTAGTTCTCTGAATTATGTGCTCACTGGGGTCTCACAGATTTGGCATTGAAAGCCGTCTTACTGTTGTGTTCACTTAGAAGGGATATAGTATTTGCTTTTGCTTACTGGGTGAGCCGCAATTGAGGTAGTGTAGGTACTGCCTTCGTGACAGGTCTTTTCCACAGGTTTGGAAGATGCATCTGTTTCATAATTACATGGTGGTGCTCTGCCTCATAAATGCCTGTGTGGGCTGCTTTATTAAGCATAAGGAGAGGATAGGAAAGGAAGATAACTGAGCACTTACTTTTCAGGTCTCTTCTGTTGTGTTGCCACTTATTATTGCGGCCTCTGCAGCCTAGATTCCAGCGGAAGAGAGGCTGCGTCCTGCCCATTTGTGATGCAGTAACCGTTCACCAAAGACCTGGGGCCCTGACTTCAACTCCACCCCCCACTCCCCGATTTAACCCGGGATTTAAAAAAAAAAAAAAGAATGAACGTTTTCTGGCATGAGTGTACCAAGGTGAGTTAGCTTCTGATTTTAACATAATTTCTTTTCCTTCAGGAAAAAAAATGCTAAAATCAAGACAGGGTACAAGCGGGAGCACATCAACCTGGGCTGCGACGTGGACTTTGACATCGCTGGGCCTTCAGTCCGGGGTGCTCTGGTGCTGGGTTATGAGGGCTGGCTGGCTGGCTACCAGATGAATTTTGAGACTGCAAAGTCCCGAGTGACCCAGAGCAACTTTGCAGTTGGGTACAAGACTGATGAATTCCAGCTCCACACCAATGTGTAAGTGTACATGTGGGGGGTTGTATTGTGTGATAGGGGGTTTGCTTGTCAATAGTTTTTTCCTAAGCTCAATTTTTTTATTAGATGAATATGTAGTTACAATTGAAGGGGAATCATTGTCAAACAATCAAGAACAAATGTGTAATTACATAGTTATCCAAGACTGATGCCATATCATGGATGCCCACCTTGGGTTCCCCGTGATTCTATGTTTCCCCCAGAAGAACCCCTGTGTTAAATGGACATCTCGTAGAGGTCAGAGATCTCCTTCTGAGATGATTCCCTCATATTCCCACCCCCAGTCTCCTAGATATCCTTCCTAATCCCTCCCCCAACCCTGCCCCGCTCTCCGTGTCTCCAGGTATCCTAGACAATGATCCCCATTTGTGTAAAAATTAATACAATTAGAGGTTATTATTAGCTTAGCCATCTAACATACTGTTTCCAGATGTATTCTAGCTTCCACAAATGAAAGAAAACATTTGGCCCTTGAATCTCTGAGATTGGGATACTTCACTTAGCATAATTTTTTCCATCTCCATCCATTTGGTTTCAAAAGCCATAATATCGTTTTCTTTGATGGCCAAGTAGTATTCCATTGTATGTATGTACCGAAGTTTTTGTATCTACTCGTCAAGGGAAGGGCATCTGGGTTGGTTCCATAGTCTAATTATAGTAAATTGCCTAAGCTCAATTTTTAATCACTGTAATGCATGTTTGTTGGCATCAGATGAATCAAACGGCCTGCTTGGCATTTTTGTTTCCCACCTACTCATTTCCTGGAGTCTTAGTTTCTGTTCTCTGAACAGCAAATACTGCCACTGGTACACAGGATTGGTTACAGGGCGTGGTGTCAGTCCAGGGGGTGTCCCTTTCCTGTAGCATTCTGGACCCTGGAGGTCCTTTCAGTTTTAGTTAGCAGGACAGGTGGTGGGGAAGATGCAACTCTCTTGCTTGCAAAATGCCTGAGGATCAGCTTGGCAGGATTAATGGAGTGTGGTAGAATGGTAGGCAGATTAGGAGATGAAGTACCAAGTGTCTTCTGCATTGTGTGTGGGTTTTGTTTTTCATTTTTATTTTTTTTTGTACTGGAGAACTGGAGATTGATCCCAGGGGCACTTTACCACTAAGCTACAAACCTAATCCTTTTTATTTTATTTGAGACAGCATCTGATAGGTTGCCCAGGCTGGTCTTAAACTTGTGATTTTTCCTTCTCATCCTTCCCAGTAGCGGAGTAGGAGGCATGCACCACCAAGCCCAGGATGGTGGGGACATTTAAATTTATTAACTACTGATCACTGTGGGGAAGGGCAGAGAGGATTAAGCTTAGGGTTGAGAGAGCTCCTTATAATTAGATTTGAGAGATGAAATAGAGTGAAGCTTGAGGTTAAGTGGAACAAAAGTTTCAATCATGAAAGTCTTGTTTTGGGTAGTTCCAATGAGGAATGAACCTGTGGTACCAGATGTACAGCTCTGCCAAGTTCCACTAGAGGTCACTACAGAAATGATTTCTTAAATTTAAGATCAGTAAGTGGCATTAATGTGTACAATGATATGATTTCCATAAATTATCTTTTCTTGAGAATTTTTTGTCATAATAAAAATTTGAGTCTTTTATAACTAAAAAGTCAGAAAAGGACTTCTAGAGACAGTCCAGGGGTGGCCATTGAGATGGGGAGGTGTGATACAGAGGGGCAGCAACAGAGAATTTGGGAGATGGAATTATTTTGTGTCCTGATTGTTGTGATATTTACACAAATATGCATGTGTTGAAATTTGTAGAAATGTGAATCAACACAATGTTGATTTTTTTTTCTTTTAATTGTGCCTCTGGGGATTGAACCCTGGGGCACTTTATCACTGAGCTACATCCCCACCCCTCTTTAAAATTTGTGACAGGATCTTACTGAGTTGCTGAGGCTGACCTTGAATGTGTGTTTTGAGAGAGAGAGAGAGAGAGGATCCATTTTATTTATTTTTTCATCTGGCCTCTGTTTCTCTGACACTTGGTTGTGTATGTGGTGCTGGCTTTTGAACCTGGGTCCTTGTACATGCCAGGCAAGTTCTCTAACCACTGAGCCATCACTCCAGTCCCTAGCATTGAACTTGTGATCCTCCTGCCTCAGCCTCCCGAGCTGCTGGAATTATAGTCATGTGCTGCCATGCCTGGTGACATGGTTTGTTTTTGGCACTGACATGGAAGCAGCTGACCCAGCTTCTTGGGGCTGCCCTGGGACCCAGATGTGGAACAGATGTCATTCATGCTTCCTATAGGTGAATGTGAACAGGAGTTCCCTCTTCTTATGGTTTTAAAAGCTAAGTATAGGAAAGCAATGTTGTGTTCCCAGTTTTAGGATATTCTGGAAAGTATGATCTTTTTAAAAAACACATGTTTAAGCCCAAGAATTTTCCCCATTTGAATATCATACTAAAACCATTAGAAAATCTATTATTTTCAACAGGCTCTGTTTTGTTGTGTGCTTGGGCTGTCTGAAGAAGACAGACTTCCCTGAGAATCCAGGTGCCTATAGTTTCTGGAAGCACAGGGTCTGGCTGAGTTTCAGGGTAAAACTTAAGACTTTAGGATACATTTTAGTGAGCATCTATTTCAGGGAGAGCGGGTAGTAAAGAGCAGAGTGTGATGAAATAGCAATAATCAATTTATTCTTAGTTATTTTTTTCTTTTTTCTTTTTTTAAGAGAGAGGGACAGTAAGAGAGATAAGAATTTTTTTTTTTTTTTAAAGACACAGAATCAATTTTATTTAGTTTTTCATGTGGCTTTTGTTGCTCAGATACTTCATTGTGTACGTGGTGCTGGGGTTGGAACTCGAGTCCTCACACATGCCAGGCAAGTACTGTAACCACTGAGCCACCACTCCAGCCCCTATTCTTAGTTCTTCAGCCATTTGCTGGTCCAACTCACACTTACCAATGCCACTTCCACCAGAAGTATGTGAAGTGGTAAAGCAGAACTTTGACAATTGATTTTTGTGTTAAAAGTTTGAGAGGGGGCTGGAGCCACCGGTGGCTCAGAGGTTATGGTGCTTGCCTGGCATGTGCAAGTACACAAGTTCAAACCCCAGCACCCACGTACACAACTAAGTGCCAGAGCAACAAAAGCCATGTGTAAAACTCAATAAAAATTGATTCTCTCTCTTCCAAAAGAAAAAAGAAAAATGTTTGAGAGGAGGGCTGGAGTGGTGGACTAGCAGTTACAGCACTGGCCTGGCAGTCACGAGGATGTAGGTACGATCCCCAGCACCATGTATACAACGAAGTGTCAGAATAACAAAAACCACATGAAAAAATTGAAAAACTCTCACTGTCCCTCTCTCTTTAATTAAAAAAAAAAAAAAAAAACAAAACCAAAAAGTGTTTAAGAGGGTCCAGGCAAGCTTGAAGACCTGTGGATGCATGGAGGTTGCTTATCCTCAGGCCTTTTTTTTTCTTTATTAAGCAAGAAGGACAGTGAGAGAGAGAGAGAGGATCAACTTTTATTGAGTTTTTCACATAGCCTTCGTTGTTCCAACACTTAGTTGTGTACGTGGGTGCTGGGGTTTGAACCTGTGTACTTGTGCATGCTGGGCAAGTGCTGTAACCGCCAAGCCACTGCTCCAGCCCCTCCCTCCTCAGGCCCTTTCTAAATTACAGCTTTAACTGCTTTCTTAAATTTTAGTCACAGGAGTCTGAGCCCATATCTATGAAATCAAACAGTACGGGAGGTGCTTATGAAGAGCAGTAGTTTCAGTCTGCCTCTGCCAGCTTGCAGTAGCTGCTTTTTAACAGTTTTTGTTTTCTGTGGTTCCTGCTTGGTGAAGGACACTTCTGACCAGGCCCTGGCATGCACTGTGCATATACACAACAATCCCAAAGCAGTAATGGTAGATAGCTTGCAGACCCCAGGCTGACAGAGGACAGTGTGACACTTCAGCTTGTCATGCACTTTTTGGGAATGGCATTGACCATACAGTCATGTACATACTGTTCTGAAAGCCCTCTGGGTGGGGCAGACTTCTTCGTGGGAAAACTTGAGCAGGACCTCTAGAAAGGAAGAGGAGGATCTGAATGGCTAGGGAGGGGAGAGAGGGAGTCAGTACAGTATGTTTAGAAAAGAGAAGGGAATTTGGCCAGTTGGAGTTTCATTTTGAATAATTTTGTGAGATAGAAAACATTTTGTAACATAGCAAGAAACTCCCTTCCCAATCTTGCAGGACCCTGGATGTTGCAGCACTGGTGAATATTGGGAGTGTTAATCTCTTTTGTTACTGCTGCTTCTGCAGGGGGCTGGGTGGGTTCTAGTGTGCCC
Source organism: Aplodontia rufa (assembly GCA_004027875.1). Classification (NCBI taxonomy): domain Eukaryota; kingdom Metazoa; phylum Chordata; class Mammalia; order Rodentia; family Aplodontiidae; genus Aplodontia; species Aplodontia rufa. The sequence continues at coordinate 9,838 of PVKS010029960.1, read as the reverse complement.
CCAGCTGGGACTGTGGCTTTTTGTGCTAAGGGCTCTAACCTTTCTTCTGAGGAACTTGGGGGCTATGTTCTCTTTTCGTTTGCTTTCCCTCCCCTCCCTTTTATTTTTTTAAACAATGTAACAAAATGTATTTTCATAAGATATTTATTATGGACAAGTAATACATTTAAACTAAATACAGGACTTTAATAAAATATTTTTCACAGAGAGCTCATAGATCACATTTAATAACAATGCCTCATTTAATAGAATGTTTTTGAGAACTATAATTTTCAAAACTGAAGAACAAGAGTATTAAATAAACCAGTTTATGGTACAGGACATCATAAACTCATCTATGCAAACAGGTAGAATTTGTGCTAGAAGCAAAAAGGAGGAAAATTTAAATCAATCCCCAAATTCAGGGAATAGATATAGTTTCTGGTTAACTTATGCTTTATTTTATAAGAAACAGGGGCCTTTAAACATTAGGTGTTTATATATATATATATAAATATAAATATATACAAATGTAAATATATATATAAATGTATATACACATATATATGTGTATGTGTGTGTGTGTGTGTGTGTGTGTGTGTGTGTGTATATATATATATATATAAAAAACATCTCAAACATTAGCAGTATATTTTTTACCTTGGCAAATTTTTTTTTCCTTTGATAATTTGGAATTTTATGGGTCATTCATCAAATTGTGACTAACATCTGGCAATTTCTTTTCTTTTTTCGTTTTTTGGTACTGAGGATTAAACCCAGAGGCACTTTATCACTGAGCCACATCCCCAGCTCATTTATTTTTTATTTTGAGTCAAAGTTTCACTAAGTTGCTTGGGGCCTCACTAATTTGCTAAGGCTGACTCTGAATTTATAATCCTGTCTCAGCCTCCCGAGTTGCTGGGATTACAGATGTGCGCCACTGTGCCGGACAATATCTGGCAATTTCATAAGCTATTAATATCAGCCTTAATATGCTGATTCATTTGTAGTTTCTTGTAATCTTCCCCATTCCCCATGAACCTAGAGCCTATAATAAGGAAGATACTGACACATGTTAAGGTAAGAATTCGGGGCTGGAGCGGTGGCTCAGCGGTTATGGCACTTGCCGGGCATGTGCAAGTACATGGGTTCAAATCCCAGCACCCACTACAGAACTAAGTGTCAGAGCAATGAAAGCCATGTGAAAAAGTCAATAAAAATTGATTCTGTCTCTCTCTCCCCTCACTGTCCTTCTCTCTCTCTCTCTCTTTTTTTTTTTTTTTAAAAGATAATTCAGCAAGTATTTATTCATCAGGGAAATTCACCATTTAAAATACAGCAGGTTGGGGCTGGAGCAGTGGCTTGGCGGTTACAGTGCTTGCCTGGCATGTGTGAGTACCCGAGTTCAAACCCCAGCACCACGTACACAACGAAGGGTCCAGGGAATGAAAGTCACATGAAAAACTAAATAAAAGCCACAAAAAATAAAATTATAAGACTAGCAATATACAAGGAAAAAAAACCCCTTGTTTAAATTTATTTTCTTTCTTTCTTTCTTTTTTTTTTTTTTTTGTACCAGGGATTGAAGTCAGGGGCGCTTAACCACTGAACCACATCCCCAACCCTTTTCATGTTTTCTTTTGAAACAGGGTCTTGCTGAGTTGCTTTGGGCCTTGCTAATTTTTTGAGACTGGTTTTAAACTTGCAATCCTCCTGCTTCAGCCTCCCAAGATGCTGGGATTATAGGCATGTGCTACTGTACCTGGCTGATTATGGTTCTTTGATACCAAATTAAAATTTATATAACACATGAAGTTTGAAACTTAAAAAATCCAAGTGATAAAAAGTCAAGACAGTTAACTATCAGTGATATATCTGTAACCATCATCATAAACCATACATTTAAGAATCAAGCTATTTATGAGTTTAAGTCAGATGCTTTTCCCTCTATGGTTCATAATCCTTTTACATTTTTTAACTTAAAGAAAGAAATATGTGCAGGATGTGGTGGTGCATGTTTGTAATCTCAGCAGTTTGGGAGGGTTAGGCAGGAGGATGGTGAGTTCGGAGTCAGCTTCAGCAGCTTTGCAACGCTCTGAGCAACTTGGAGAGACCCTGTCTCAAATTAACAAATAAAAAAGTTTGGGGATGTGGCTCAATGGCTAAGCACTCCTGGGTTCAATCAAAGCAAACAAACAAAAAAACAAAACAAAAAAACCCCCAAAAAACTAAAAAAAAAAAAAAAAAAAAAAAAAAAAAAAAAAACACCAAAAAAAAAAAAAAAAAAAAAAAAAAAAAAAAAAAAAAATCCCTGCGTTCAAGTTCAAGTGCCCTCCCCTATGGTAAAATACAACCAAAAAACAGTATCGTTTAAGAAGGAGAGAAATATGTTAAGATTCAGGAAATTTTAATTTTCCAAAAGTTTGCAGAAATAATGATCAGACTCATCCTTCAGGTTAAAAAACACAGTTGGGTAATCTGTTTTCTACAAATGAGCCCCTGCTTGTGTTGTGAGGTAGCGGTCAATGATTGAGCTTCTGTGGTGGCAGTGCCCTGTACTCCCAAGCATTCCCTCTTCACAAGAGGAACATGAACAAAGAAGGGACAAAGAGAGTCCACCTTTCATTGTTCCTTTGACTCCTGGTGCTTTTATAGTATGTTAAATGCTCAATTTCAATTTTACAACAACAATAAAATACCAATAAATATTTATTCTGAAAAGTAATTGTATCTTGCAAGTAGCAGGGAGTGGCAATTTCCAACTCTCAAACTAATTTGAAGACTTGAACCATGCTTTAGAAAAATATCTCTAGTTCTCTGCAGGATTTAGTTGTATTCTTATCATTGGTAATAATTGCAGTGTTGTAGAAATTTTAAATTCTTCTGCTGCATATTTTAAGACTGCTTTGAAAGGGGTACTCTCAGGAACACTGAGGACTTATGTCAGCATAAGGAAACCTTTGACATGGTGGAGCCAGTTTGGACAGATACCAGACGCCAACTTGGCCATAGCCCATTCCCTCCATGTGAGGAAGTTTCTCTTGCCTTCTCATTTTTATGAGAGAACCATTTATAAAAGTCATAACATGAGCAGCAGGAAAAATGAATCACTCAATTCCAATGTCTGTTGCTGCTTCTATTTTAAAGAACGTTTGGAAGCAAACTTCAGGTTCTTTGCAGCTTTAGGAGGTGAGTGCCTTTGGGTGTATCCAGCGATGGTCTAAATAGCTTTTACCTTCTGAGTTTTCCTGACTCTGGTATCTGTTCCATTCTTACCAGGCTTCTTATAATTTAGAACCTATTTTGTGAAATTTGCTGAATTTCTCCAAACTAGTGATGGATTCTGTGCATTTCCAGTATTCCTGCTTTCTGGTTGATGTGGGTCAGCTCTGTGTGGGCTCCAGCCTGTTCCCTAGGTAACTTGGTATCTGTGCTCTACTTACTTGCAGGAATGACGGGACAGAATTTGGTGGCTCCATTTATCAGAAGGTGAACAAGAAGTTGGAGACTGCTGTCAATCTTGCCTGGACAGCAGGAAACAGTAACACTCGCTTTGGAATAGCAGCAAAGTATCAGATTGACCCTGATGCCTGCTTCTCGGTGCGTACCTGTGGAATCACTCAGTTTAGGACTGCTGGAGTTCTTACTTTCACTTTGTGATTTTTCTCACTGTGAAAAGAGTTCCACATGCATACAATAATAGTAAAGTATGGCTGCCAGGCATTGTGTAGAGCCTTTTACCTGTGGATTATTCCTTTTAATTCCAGTTAAGATAGATACTATCTTGCTTTTGCTTTTTTAAAAGTCATCCCTGTTTCTTTTACATATGAGGAACTGGAAGCTTAGGGAAGTTAATTAAGTTGCCCAAAGGCACCCAGCAGGTAAGTGCTGGATTTGACCAGACAGCCTGGCTATTGAGCTTCTTCTTTAACCAGTTCCTGTTCCATAACACAAACTGTGGAGGGTACCCTGAAACCTGGGGCTTTAAGAGTTTATTTTTACCCTCATGTTTCATTTTTGTTTTCAGTTCCGGCTGTGCAACATTAAGAAATCAGTGGTCATTTGGTGTCTTATTGTGCAGATCCTATAGCTTTGCTCTTGAGCCCTTGAATTGCTGCAGAGTGTGCAATAAATTCTGTTGGGCTCATTTCCGTCGTCACAGGGCATTGTATGCTATACTCCTTTTAGGGTGGAATGAGGAAGTCTCATGTTACAGAGTGGTTTCTGCTGGTTTGTGTAATTTACAGATAATTCATTTTAAGTCCTGAACTGGGAACTGAATTTGGTTCTCTTAACATTAGGCACATTAAAAACTAGGGAAAAAGGGCCTCATTGTTTGGATATTATGAGCAAAATGGAAGAGTTATAAGGGACCTTGCCTGCCAAGAGCCTTCATTCTCTCTGCTTTGTTCTTTTGAGGAATGCCAGAGTGCTTATCAATTCAAGCAGGAAAACACATTACCTACATTCCAGATATTTCATATTGAATTTAATGAACCCATAAATGAGGTGGTTATGAAAAGAGATGATTTGATTCTGAAGCCCCAAGTTGACTGAATAAAAATCTCACTTTGAAGGTAAAAGTATGCAGCACTTAGAGATTTCATCTCTCCTTATCTTTTTCCTATGTAGGCCAAAGTGAACAACTCCAGCCTGATTGGTTTAGGATACACTCAGACCCTAAAGCCAGGTATGTGCTGCTTGTGTATGCTGACTTGTTCATTTATGCTATGGCTTATAAAATGCCTATATAGGACATTATAAAAGTGTATATAAAGTTTTATAATTAAATGTTTATAAAGGAGCTGCAGGGTCATTATAAAACATTTGGAGAATTTGAGAAATGGTAATCAGAAAGAAAAAGGCCAAGATAATTTTGGTAATTTTCTTCCATCCTTTTTTCTAGTGTGTATATAATACTTGATACTTATTTCCAACAGGATCTTAAAACTAGCCTATAAATCATCCCCATTGTAGGAAGATAGAGAAATAGGAAAAGTGGTTTGCAGGTCTCCTCTGTGGGGTGGGCTAAGGCAGTGCATGGTGTATGAGAGCTCCAGGAGACGACGATTCTACCTTTCAACCCAGGAAGTCTAGGATTACATGATTAGAATCAAGCTCCTCCTTGGAAAAATCAAAATTACAAGCTACTTTTTTTTTTTTTTTTAAGAGAGAGGGATAGTGAGTGAGAGAGAGAGAGAGAGAATCAATTTTTATTTAGTTTTTCATGTGGCTTTTGTTGCTCCAACACTTTGTTGTGTATGTAGTGCTGGGGTTTGAACCCTGGTCCTTGTGCATGCCAGGCAAGTGCCATAATCGCTGAGCCACTGCTCCAGTCCCTACAAGCTACTTTGGGGTGTGTGTGGGTGCATGCTCCACATGTGTGCATGCTGTGGAGGTGAATGTTAGATCTCAGGTCTGGTTTGGGATTGGGATTTCCTTTCAAAGGACAGTTGCTGAAGAAGTTTACTCTTTGGTACCAGCAATAGACAGACTAAGTGTAGCCAGGGGATAATGAGAGGGGAAGAAAAGTGGGGTTCCAGAGTGGATTTAGGCAGGCTCTCTGGTCTGTGGCATGATGGTAATTTGTTGTACAAACTCACTTTAGGATAAAGATTCTGAATTTGGTGTTAACCTTTATTTCTCTTTTCTTCTCCCTGATTTTTCCTGCTGCAGGTATCAAACTGACACTGTCAGCTCTCCTGGATGGCAAGAATGTCAACGCTGGTGGCCACAAGCTTGGTCTAGGACTGGAATTTCAGGCATAAATGAATACTGTACAATCTTTAATTTTAAACTATTTTGCAGCATAGCTACCTTCAGAATTTAGTGTACCTTTTAATGTTCTATGTCGGGGATGCAAGAATTGCTAAAAATCATGTTAGACCTTCAGGTTAAAGAGGATTCAGCTTTAAAGTGTTACCATTTCAGAGGTACAGAAGAAATTGAGTCCAAAAAAAGGTCCTTTCAGCTGTAGACTTGTGTGTGTGAGGGACTTGGTGGCCCCTCTAGAGATGCCAGGTTTTTTTTTTTTTTTTTTTTTAATCTAGAAATGGCTGCAAGTGGAAGCTGATAATGTATAGGCACTTTGTAAATCTGTATTGAGCACATGAATGGAATTGTGACTTCCTGAGAATCAATCCTTGGTTTCCTAACCCTAATTGATGAGGAGCTTGTAGCTTGGTGGTGTGTACAAACTCATCTGAAAGGGACTTTTTTGACAGATCTTCATGACCTTTTTCCACCCTAGCCTATCATCACCTCTTTTACACCAACAGTAGTCTGCAGGGTGTGTTTGCTCTTTCTTTTGTGCCATTTTGGGGTGGAGAGGGTGGACGTGATGAAGCCAATAATTCAGGACTTAATTCCTTTCTGTGTTGTGGTTTTCTTGCCCTTGCACCAGTGTATGAAATAGTTTCCAGCCAGCTGTGGGCTGGGCAGTCTGCGTGATTGTGATCACATGGTGACAACACTAGGAATCTAAATTGGACTTTTGTTGTATTCTCACCACTCAATTTATTTTTTAGCAGTTTAATGGGTACATTTTAGAGTCTTCCATTTTGTGTGGAATTAGATTCTCCCCTTCAAATGCTGTAATTAACATCACTTAAAATAAAACTTGAATAAAATATTGAAACCTCATCCTCCTTGTACTGTCTTTATTAATAAATATGTATATGAATAGCACTTATTCTTTGCAGTGTGTGTGCGCACATGTGCTTTTTTTTTCTTGCTACATAACTGTAAACTTAACAGCCTAAATAAACACATTTCTGTCACAGTTTTGTAAGTCAGCAGCTCAGGCAGGTGTGCTGGGGCTCTCTGCTCATATTCTCACAATGCTTAAAATTAGTGTGTCAATCAGGCTGCGTTCTCATCTCAGCAAGAGGCTTGGGGTCCTTTCAGGCCTACACAGTTGTGGAGTTGTGGTAGAATTCAGTTATTTTTGCTTTGTAGGCTAGAGGTCCCTATTTCCTTGCTGGCATCAGCTGGGGTCCACCCTCAGTACCTAGAGGTCACCAACATACCTTACCACATGGTCTCCTCTATTTCCAATGCAAGGAACAGAAAAACTCCCTCATGTCATATCCATCTCACACTTCAAATCTCTTCCAGGAGAGCCCCATCCCTCTACAGGGCCCAGTTGATTAGTTTAGGCCCACTGAGGGTACTATTTTCATAAACTTAACTGCTGGGTAAAGTAACCTCATCACAGATACAGTATCTACCATATCCACAGCTATCTCCCTGGGGGTCATAGAGGGGCACATTTTGGGATTCTTCCATATGCTTATATATTTATTTTATAACAATTATGGAAAATTTACACAAAGAAGAATAATGAATGCTACATTATCCCTCATTCATTGTTTTCAGTCAGAATACCTTTTTTTTTAATGTTTAAAGTGACATGCAAAACAGGTATCAGATGTATTTTTAGCATGTTGTGTAACTGATCACCCAGAACTGTGGGCCTCAGTGTTTGTCATACAATCTTCATCAGGTTTATAAAGATTTGCAGCTGTTTCTAAGTGAATGTTTAGAATTTTCCAGAGATTCTTGCAAATAGTGGTTGCTGGGTATATTCGGTCAGGTGCCAAGTATAGTATTAAATATTTTGAAGTGTATAAAGGGCCCTCAATTTGAGGGAACATTTTATTCACCTGTTTTCCTGTGGTATGCTTATTGTATGCTGTGTGTTGGAATATCACTGTGCAAAGTGCCTTGAGTTCATATCATTTCAAGAGAATTGAAGCAATCTGCTATGAAAACAAATGGACAAAGTGGACAAAGGTTCAGGGAAAAGGACTGAAGTATATTTATTACAGGAAAAAGTCCTAATTAAGTCCAAAGCAATTTTCAAATAAGAGCAGGATTGAGGGCTTATTCATTAAGGTGAGTGTTGTTTTCTAAAAACAAAGTTTTGATTTCATTTATTTTTGCAGCGTTGTTCTGGAGAATGCTAGACAAGTGCTCTACTAGAGTTACACCCTTGGCTCTTTTTATTTATTTTATTTTATTCTTTGTGTGTAGTCCTGGGGATGGAACCCAGGGCCTTGTACATGCTAGGCAAGTCCTATACCACTGAGCTACATCTGTAGCCTGAGTGGTATTTTCTGTACTAACATAACCAAAAGCTCCTGGTTGCTTGAAGGGACTGTGTGCTTTGGCTAACAGGTTTGCAATAAGGGCACCATTTGTCTATATGGGCTTGTGGTGGACTTTGGAAAATAAGCACATGAATGACTTCTTAGTTTTCTTAACACAGACTTAAGTGTTTCTGAGCTGTCTCTGGGGCCAGATAAACGCTATGGGAAAAACAGATTCAGAACACAGACCCTTCTCTGTAAAGGCAGTTCAGCTGTCTATGGGGACAGCAGCAATTTTCTGAGTGAATCACAGACAGTGGTGAAATTCTGGGCACAATAAATGTCTTTATGCTGTGCTTTAGTGGCAATTAATCAAATGGGACCTTTATAAATTGATGCCTATCGCTGCTTACTAAGGAAACATTCACAGAAGGAACACACAAACCAAAGCATTGTGCCAAGGCTGAAGTGAACTTCCTGGGAAGTTTCTAAATTTGCATTTTCATATACTGGGGGTTTTGTTTTAACTTACAAAATTGAAAGTGACAAAAGTGTATTTTAGGAAACCTGGAAGCTATTACAGTGGCAACCCCGCACCCCTACTTTCTAGCCACCTTCCCTGTTCACAACATATTTACCATCTTCTGCTGCAGTCTGCCTCACAATAAACGTACAAAGGCTTTGTGGTTCGTTTTGCTTTTTACTGTATGTGCAGTATAGAGAAGTGCTAATTATTGTTGAACTAATAAATGATCATGGGGAACGATAAAAATGTTTATAATTCCATCACCCAGGTATGACCACTGTTAACATTCACTTTTCCATTGTCTTTGGCAATGGGAGGGAAGTTCACTTTCGTGATCAGTCTACTTGAAACAGCTGGATTTGCCTTTTAAAAATGTCTGAAACCGCTCTTACCGGCAGTGTAGTACTCCGTCATGCGGGCGGCAGTGGGGGGCTCGCCCTGGCCGGCCTCAGCACCTGCACCAACCCTGGCCTCCCGCCCGAGCGGGCGGCGAGCCACTGGCTGCCACTCCCGTCACTCCCAGCTACTTTTCCTCCTTCTTCCGGGTTCCAGATGTGACGTCATCACGCTGGGACGCAGATGCCTAGGGCCGCGGTGCCTTACGCATGTCTGACGTCATGACGCAGAGCCTAGCAACCGCGCAGGCTCCCGGGCCGAGTCCGTTATGGCCGCAGCGGCGCTGGGGAGGATGAGGGGGGCCGCGCGAGCGAGCCGGCTTCCCGGGCCTGGCATCCAGGCTCCTGCAGGGCTGGCGCGGCCACTGGTCCTGGTGCTCCTGCTGGTGTCCGCCGTGTCCACAGGTGAGCAGGGCGCGGCGGCGGGGCGGGTGCGAGGAGGAGGCGGGGGCCTGGAGACGGCCAGGGCGCTTCCGAGTGTCGGAGCCGACGACGTCTAGCTGGGGCCGCGTCTGCCCGCCCCGGGAGGACGCGTGCGGGGTCTCCCCGGGTGAGAACGGGGTGCAGAGACGCAGGCACCCGGGGAGCCGGGGAGTGGTGCTGTGGTCCAGCCTTGAGAATGGACCGCCACCTGGAGCGCCCGGCGTGGGGTTTCCACAGTTCTTTGCAATGGGGAATTAGGGTCTGGAAACGGGCCGGAGGTGACAGAGGGTGAGGTGTTGCCCTGGGCTAGGGGGTGTGGTGCCTCGAGAGGGTCCTAAAGAGAGAGAGTGTGTGTGTAGGGGACTACGGGGCCAAGGAAGGAGGGGTGTGTGAGTGTGTGTGTGTGTGTGTGTGTGTGTGTGTGT
>PVKS010029959.1:0-24859 GCA_004027875.1 Aplodontia rufa | reverse complement strand
TTCAAATTTGGTCTCTTAATGTCATTCCAGATTTCTTGAATATTCTGGTAACGGTCTTTTAACATCTTTTCTCTGTTGTCAACTTTATTTTCAAGATTATATACATTGTCTTCAAGACCAGAAAAATCTATTCTCAAAGTAGACTAATCTATTGGTGATGCTTTCCATTGAATTCTTAATTTGATTCATTGCTTATTTCCAGGATTTCCATTTGATTCTTTTTCAGAAACTCCTTTTATTAAAATGATATTTTACTTCCTCCATTTTATGATTTCATTTCTTATATCTTCTTTTAGCTCATTGCACATTTTAACTTGAACTTTCTAAATTCTTTCTCTGACATTTCCTCCACTTTAGTCCAAGGAGTCAGTTGCTGAAGTGCTGTGGTTGTTGAACTGTTTGGGGTGGTTCGTTCCCTTGCTTTTTCATACTGCTTGTAGGTCTATCCATCTCTTGGGATAATTATCACTTCTTCTGTGCATGGGAATATTTAGTGAGTGTCTTTCTCTTAAGAGCCCTGGATTCAGTGAATATGCAGGTATTGATGCTTTCACTCAAAGTGTGTCATTTGCTATTCTCAGTATCAGCACCACTTAGAAGACATGGAATTTTATTTACTATAATTACTCCAAAATAAGATTATATACTATTCAACCTTAGGAAAAATGCAAAAACTTGTTAATACTGTTCTGCACAGTTTCTCTAATCCAGGCATGAACTTTTAGTAAGATTATTTTCTGAATTTCTGGCAGTCCAGCAATCTCACTATGGATTTTCCAGCACCTGTGTAGCAGAGAAACCTGGGCCTCCTTGAACATAGAAGAAGGAGCCTAGAACAGATTGCTTGTTTTCTATTAACTTCATTTCCTCTTTCCTTTCTTGGAGAAGTTAGTTCCATAGCAGTGGCAGCCATCTGTGAAAATTGGCTGTACACATGAGGGGAAAGTCAAGAGAATTTGTGAGAAATTATCTCCAACATGACTGAGTTGCAAAGCAAGGCTTGAACTGCTGACCCTCAAATTTATTATGATGTGAAAACGTAAGTATGTTTTAAGCCATTGAAAGTCAAGTTTTCTATTATCTGCTGCTAAATGCATTCACCTCTAAAGAAAATTAGAATCCCTTAAAAATAAACATCTTAGATATTGAGATCTTTCCTTTTCTCACACACACACACACACACACACACACACACACACTTTTAACTTAAGAAGTACAAAGGAGTATGTGGCAGACTGTTTTGTTTGTTTAAATATCTGGGGCCTCTCCTTATAGGAGGCATGTGGTTCCTTCTCCAAGAACACAGGCAATCTACCTGACCTGCTTAGACAAATGAAATGGGAGAGAAGATACATGTGTCACATCAAGAAAGATTTTCCTCCCTTCTGTCCTGAGACTGGAGTGTCCCAAATGGGGACCCATTCTTTAGGCATAGATGAGAAAGAAGAGAAAATGGAGCAGAGCTACATCTAATCCCATGATAGATATGAGATGGGAGAGAAAAAGACTTGGTGACAATTTCTACTTGAAGCATGATTGAACCTAAGCTGACAAATTTAAAACAAGGAGGAGGATGAGGAGGAATGCATCAAGAAGGGATGAGATTGGTAATTTTGCAAACAGGAAAAAATACTTTTAATGATTTCCTTCACTAAAAATAACTATTAGCAATTTTCAATGTACATATAAGTATTTTAAATATGCTATATTTTTCTCAAAAGCCTAGATAGTACAATAATTTTTGGTGCTACTAAAAGTCTATAGATTCTTCTAGGTTGTTCTGTTCTTTTTCCAGATGCAGTTTCTCCATGTTGCCCAGGCTGGCCCTAAACTCTGGGGCTCCAGTAATTCTCCAACCTCAACCTTCAGTGTAGCTGGGACTAGAGATGTGGCCATAGTATCTGCTTATAGATTGTTCTTAATAATTGCCTAATGTCCTATTGTTCAGAAACCACTTTTTACAAATCACAAAAGGATGGCTGTGCTATTATTTTTGTGATCCATTGAGTCTTCCTTAGAATTTCTTATTTATATAGCTAAGTACATAGCATAATATCTGTCATATAAGGGATCAAAAACTTTTGTTCAAGAGAAGTAAAAAGGAACAAAAAATATTGTGGGAAGATATACAACAGGAAGCATGGAAAAATGTCAAAAACATAAACATAAACCATATATTCTCTGGTTTCCCTTTTTAAAAAAAACAGAGAGGGAGAGAGGAAGAAAGAGAGAATCAATTTTTATTTATTTTTTTCATCTGGCCTTTGTTTCTCTGATACTTAGTTGTGAATGTGGTGCTGGGGATTGAACCTGGGTCCTCGCACATACCAGGCCTGCTGAGCCACCACTCCAGCCCTGGTTCCCTTTTTTAAGTTAATCACTTAAAGCTTGTCTGTCTTTATTCCTGTTATATCCCTTTTCTTACTTCCTTATTCATATTAATGAGAGAACTCCAGAGGAACATATGTTTAAATGAGACTGATTTCTATCATTTCATTAACTAACTGATCTATATTTTATTCAATATAACTTTTATTGAATAAATTAAAATTATGTATCAGGTCATGTTCCAGGCTCAGCAGATTCATCAGTGAATACAACAGATGAGATCTCTACTTCATGGAACTTTACATTCTCCTGATGATGGAGAGGAGGTAGAAAATGGAGAAGAAGCTAATAAATAAATGGATGCACAGTTTCATATAGATAGAAGTGTTAAGAAGAAAATAAAATGGGGGTCATGAGAACAAACAGTGCGGAGAGGCGCAGCTGGTTTTAGTTTGAGTGATAAGGAAAAGTCTCTGCTAGGAGGTGATGTTTGAGGCTTTTGTCTTGAATGACAAGAAATATTCAGCTATGTGAAGATACAAGAGATGAATGTGTCAAAAAGAGGCAACAGAGCTGGAGCAGTGGCTCAGCTGTTATGGCACTTGCCTGGCATGTGCGAGTACACAGGTTCAAACCCCAGCACCCACGAACACAACTAAGGGTCAGAGCAACAAAAGCCATGTGAAAAACTCAATAAAAATTGATTCTCTTTGTTTCTCTCTCTCTCTCTCTCTGTCTCTGTCTCTCTCTCTCTCTCTCTCACTGTCCTTCTCTCTTAAAAAAAAAAAAAGGAATAAAAAAGCAACGGCAGCTGCCAAGACCACAAAGAAAGAATAACCTTGATGTAGTTGAAAAAAAGAAAGAATAATATGGTGAGTGAATCAGGAGAGCAGGAAAGAGCTGAGATGAAGAGGTTAACAGTAGCCAGATAATATACTATTTTAAAGACCATAATAAAGACTTTGGATTTAATCTAAGGGGTATAGAGAAACCAGCAGAAGGTCTTATGCATTGGAGCAAAATCAAAGCAAAATCTTTATATTCCAAAAGACCCAACCTAACTACTGTGTAGAATATTGGTTTTGAGGAGGTAAGAATTAAAACAGGCACTAGTTTGAAGCTATTGAAATTCTCCAGGCAAAAGAAAATGGTAGTTTAGATGAGGACTTTGTTGATAAAAACGAAGACAAATGAATGGACTGCTTTAAAAGGTAAACCAGCAGAACTTGGTAGATGGTACTCATGTTGGGTCTCCTTGACGATTTGTACAGTACTACTGGATGTGGACACCAGTGTCAAATTGCCTTTTGGAAAACTGGCCCAGCACTTATTTATCTGGGCAGATGTTAAGCATCTATGCTTCAGCTTGTATATCTGTTATTCAGCTCATTGAGGTTGAATAAGTGAGTTCATGCATGTGGAATGCTTAGCACTGTGTCTGGCCCATAGGTAGCATTTGATATATTCTACGTATTGTTATTATTAGGAGTGTGCAACCAATAGCAACTTTTTGTAGAGAATTACATGTAACTAGATCACTGAACTTGAAATGGGAAGGGAGAAGAGGATGTGGAAGAGGTAAGGCCAGAGGTTCATCGAGGAGGCTTCTGTCTCCCAGAGGGTAGCTTCTGGGATTTGGCTCTGTACAAAGTCAGGAAGAAGCATCTTTCGTCTTTGGTAATTTCTCCTAAGATCCCCTTCTTTATTCTAGCACATTATTCATCAGTACTATAAAGGAGATAACATGGAAATTAAAGTGCTAATTTCAGCTCTTTTGAGAATCTGGCTACAGTGTAGGGATTAAGAGAAAAAAGAACAAGAACAACAACAAAAACCCAACACCTATCTAGCTAGGTTGCTTTGAACTTATGGATGTTAATGAATGATTTTTCAGATTTGAATGTGAAATATGCCTTTTATTGGTAAATATCTGAACAGGATAAAGTTTCTTGGTATGCACAGTATTTCATGATTCTGTACATGGGTTTCTTTACTGTTAGACTATGAGAAATTGAAGGCACAGTGGCTGCCTTATCATGAAATTTTTGTTCACTAATGGTAAAATCTGCCTTTTGTGAGGAGTACCCATACCGACACTTCCAAGTTTCCCACGTATCCTATTCTTATTTTAACCCAAGATAGATATTGTCATTCCCATCATGGAAAAAGATAAGCGTAAAGTGTCTGGCTCAAAATTACACATGTTAAGTAGTAAATCTGAGATTTAAACACAGGTACACTATTTTAATTCTTATATCTGCCAAATGTCTTATTAAACTTTACACAAATTTCATATGTAACTTAGGTGAAATACAAACCTATGAAAATAAAAAATAGTAGTAAAAGTAAATGTATTTCTACATTGTCATTCAGTTGTAATAAGGTACCTTGTTTGTAACTCAGTTTTAGACTACTATCTTATATTGTTCACAAAATAGTGTAATGTGCAAACATAAACATTTCTTCTTTTTTTTTTAAATGACCTGATCCACAGTTTAAAGACAAGAGTATAAGTGAGAAAGCCCTAAAGCATTAGAGTCATGTATGGCTTGGTTTTTTCATGGAATCACTGGTCTAATCACTTTTTGCTATGAACCTTGTCAATTTGACATTTTGTTTACTCCAGAGAGAAATAATATAGACCGAAGTCATAATGTCAGGGAGGCATATAGAAATCCTCCCTACTCCATCTCATCCCAAGGCAAAGTGTGCTAGTATTGTCTTTCTCGGATAAACTGCTTGAGTTCATAGGAGGAACTGAAGATCTGCTCTGATCTACATGGTCCAACACAGTACCAGTAGTCACATGTGACATTGAGCTATGGAAACGTATTAGTCTGAACTGAAAAGTGCAGACGAATGTAAACTATATACCAGATTTGGAACAAAAGAAAAAGAGTGCAAAATATCTCAGCAATCATTCTCACTGATCACATGTTGAAATAATAAATAATACTGTAGACACAGTGAGTTAAAGTAGACTATGAAAGCTAATTTCTCTTGTGATTTTTTTCATTTCTTAATATGGCTATTAAAATTTTTAAACTTGCACATGGAGCTCACATTATTTTCATGCTTAATGGCACTGTCCTAGAGTCCTATATTCAGTGTATTTATTTCCACACTCATTTTGGAGGTTAATGGGGGAAGGATTCATGCCCTCAGATACAGAAAGGGTGGTTGGTTGTATAATGCTCCACTTCTGATACAGAGTAAAATCAATACCAGATCCTCATCTAATTGCGCAGGGTAATAAACTCATGCTTAAGAACCACAAAGCCAAATACCTTCTTGGGAACTCATCTGAATTATGGAAGGCAACCCATCCTTGCGGTCATGCAGGCCTGCTTTTTAAGTATCAAACAACCATATGACCTTGAGTATCAGTCACCTGAGTATCGCTTCATGTCCTCCAGCCCCATCTTGTGCTATAGTAACTGATGTCCTGGTCCTTTCTGCACAGCCTTCAAGCGGCTTTGTGCAGGTGAAAGAGGACCAAACTTAGCCTCACTCTACATATATTTCCAGCTTCCTGCCCCAGGGTTTACGTGGGGCACTCATGGGAACATGTTGGTATTTTTACATGCAAATCTGAAAGTGCAAGACAGTGCGTACTAGTGGGCTACTTTGACCACTCGAGGTTGAGTACCAAAGATAAATGCTCATGGGGTTCCTAACCCAGGGGCACAGTGCTGTGAGATACTTCGCAAGCCTGCTCAGGAGGGCCTGGCAGCACTAAGCCTTGCAATCTTCAGGAGTAGTTAGCTTTATAACGTATCCTGTACTGGCTGTTTCTTCTTGTTTCTTTTCCTGTGTCCCTCAGTCCTGATTCTTGGCTTACTTCCTGAATAAATGACTTGCACACAGCCCTTTATGCCTGGCTTTGTTTGGAGGGGATCTGAGTTAAGGCATCTTGGGAAAGTACAATCTCGATTTGTTCACATATAAACTGGGGATAAGACTTTGAAGAGCTGTTGTGGGAATTAGAGATAATGCACAAAACTCCTAGCAGAAACCTTCCATAGCTGCTGTTATCATCTCCTGTGATATTGTTAAGGTGAAATTTCATGTGGATGGCAAAATAGGGTCCTTTAAAGAAATTCTCTAACATGAGCGTTGGGAAAGACAATGAATTTGAAAAGTATTTTCTGATAGAGGCTCAACTTAAACATTCTAAAACAACACAAACAGATTAAAAATAGAAATATATGTTGAAGGACATAGTATCTTTCTAGGGAAAGGCATCCATTGGAAATGAAAACGGGGAGGAGATGCTATCTTCCTAGGACAGAGGGTTCTGCTCTGGGACCCACCATCCTCTAATTTGTCTTTGAAGTATAAATGTGAAACATACAAGCACTGGCAATGTCACGTACTCCCAATAGGTTTAGACAAGAAAGCAAAGTGCCTGTTCTAGTTCATTTTAAAAGACATGTTGAGAGTTTACTGTGCTTTAAATAACAGACAGTAACTTTAAGTGTGAAATATGTTTTATAAAATACATAAATGTAACTGATTTCTACATATGTCCTACCAACTACTGATAGTGGAAAATTAGCTTCAGTCAATTTCAGGAAGACTCAATTGATCTGGGTTTTCCCATTTCATTTGCTCATTGTAACTGTATCTAAATTCATGAGGGAAGGAAGAGGAGACAGCATTATGTATTATTATAAAATCATTGGAGTTGGGAGCAAAGAGATTGGTCCTTGGGCACCCTATTTCCAAACTGGCAGTTAAATGTACATCTCCCTCCATGGTACCTGGTTTTCCATTCATAGTCACTGGTCCATTGTATAAATATTCTATGTTCTCCTGAGTTTGACAATACAACTTCCCCGGCCCTTCCAGTACCCCATGCCCTGTCCGTGCTGTTCTCAACTGCATGAGGGCTAAACACTTTGCTGTTCCCTATGATGCTTTGGACATTCTGTGAAGTTGTGTTGGGCATCACAGCTGTGGAAGGTTGAATAAAGGCCTCCTAAAGATATCCATGCCCTCACCACCGGAATCTGTGAATATGCTGCATTTCATGGAAAAGTGAATTAAGATGGAAAATAAAGTTACAATTGTTAATTGATCTTAAAATAGGAATATTATCCTGCATTTTCCAGATGGGACCTATCTGAACACAAGGGTCTTAGAGAAAGAATGAGGTAGAGAAAAGTCAACGTCAATTCAATGCAAGAAAGACCTGACTGGAATTGCTGGCTTCGAAGATGGAAGAAAAGGACCATATGCAAAGGAATGTGAGCAACCAAAAGAAGATGAAAAAATGCAAGAAAACAAATTCTCCCCTAGAACCTCTGAAAAGGAATGCAGCTCTGCCCACACCTTGACTGTAGCCCACTGAGACTCACTTTGTACTTCTGACATCTATCTTGTGTTAAGTTAGTAAATGTGTGGTGATCATTAATAGCAGCACCAGGAAACACACACTCAGCTAGTTCTCTTCCGTCTCTTCCATTGCTCTTGTCCATGTTGACTATAGACTTCCCTATCTATGCTTCTGCTTTGATTAACCTCATTCAGAGAAGGAAAACACAGACTCCTTCTGCTTTCAGATCACAAAGCTTATCAGGAGGTTCTGTTTTGTCCCTTGACAGTGTCATTCCATCATTCCAAAGCCAACGCTTTGCGCTCTGCACCTTAGCCTCTTTTCTTCCCCCAATCCTTTATCAATTCTGCACTTGAGAACAAACAACTCCAACCAATCATATATCTAAATGTACTTGACCTGCCACAGCCTCTGCAAGAGCCTGAGTCTTCCGTATATTCTCCTTCCCTGAGTCAGGAATACTAGAACACCCTACCTGCCACTTAGATGGAATCAGTACAGACATCTAAAAAAAAAAAGCAATGCATAATTCCATCAATTAATAAATAAACACGATTATCTTATTCTGATAATAGCCAGTTATTCTTTAAAATGAAGTTTTCATTAGACTCAACAGATTTCATTTTCAATATAGGGTGTGCAGGGGACTGTGTGTGTCCCTAAACAACCCATGGGGAGATGCAGATATGTGTACACTCATAGACAACAAGGGAAGAAAGGAAGGACAGATACGTAGAAGGCAGAGGGAGCTGGGGATGTAGCGCAGTGGTAGAGCACTTTTGCCTGGCATCTGAGAGGCAGTAGAGGAAGTAGAGAGATGGGAACCAATATGACAGAGAAGGAGGGAAGTCAGGTAGCAAGGGCCTGCTGAGCACTGGCCAGAGAAGCTGTGCAAATCAGAGCCTGAACTCATCGCGCAGAGAAGGAATGGATTCTCCAGGTCCTCCTCCAGGGAACAGTGGCTCTTTCTTCCTGCCAGTTCTCAGGAACCTTGGTTTTCAACCTCTTGCCCAGATTTTTCTCTCTCTCTGCATTCCTTTTCCATAAATTTCTCATCTTTATGCCTGCCTAAGATTTTCTGGATATTCTACTGGAATTTCATAACAGTTGTCACCATTCAGCAAACATTTTCATTTTTCAGCACCTCCTGTGTGCTAAGGATAGAGTTAGGCAGTGGAGACGAGACACTTGCCAATTTACTATAAAGTGAAGAAATGTAAAGTTTTTTCCAACTTGCTATATACAAAGGGCAGAAATAATAGAAATTATCCAGAAAAATAGAGCTATTTATCCCACCATTTCTTCCTAAACTCAAGAAATTTATATCTCTTAATAAAAAAAGTATAAACCAGTTATGCAATGCAAGTTGTAAGCAAAATATCCACATAGCATTTAAAATTTTATATAGAGTTCTTTCTCACCAAACTTGTGATTATTATTATTATCATTATCCTTCCAGTTATGCAACCAAGGAAAATGGAATCTTAAAGAAGTTAAGTGCTTTGACTCAAGTCATTTAAAGTTGGAGCTCGAACCCAGGTCTCTTAACTCCAGATCTGATGATTGTTTTACCATACCACCTTGCTGTACCAAATACCAGATTACTAAATAAATGTGAATTTCATTAGGTATTATATTTTATGCTTTATTTTACATGCTATTAAACTTATGTAGTTCATCCAGTGGCCATTATGTGTTTGGTAGCAATTTTATATAGACCAGAACATTAGAATTAATTTTAATACAAAAGAATTCACCTTCTCACATTTAATTGATAACAGATGTTTTCTTTCCTTAGGAGGAAGAATTTTTTTCAGCCTTCCCATGTAGAGTCTTCCAAAATGGAGAAATGTGAATTATTCCTATGTCAGAAAATAAATTCCAAGCCTACCATAAAAAAGAAATGTAAAAACCATGGGTAAGACTGGGTCTGGGAACAGTCATTCTTAAAATCAAAAGTTATGTAATTTCAGTCTTCATTGTTGTTACTGAAGAAAGGAAAATTTTAGTAGAAAAAATTGTGCTTAAAACCTTTGGCTAAAGTTGATCAATAATTTCATAACATAAAATATTCAAAGTTTAAACTTTTTTAAAATTAGAATTTTATTTTAAGACGAGCGCTGAACACTTGTCATCCGTAGGCACCTCCTACTTCTGCTGAGGATGTGTCACGACTACCTTGTTCCCTCCCCTAAGAACTCCAGAAGAACCCCAACTCCAGACCTAAGTCCTAGTCTAACCCAGCCCTAAGCCAGCCATGAAAGCACCAAGGAGTTACCTATCTGCTATTTATCTAGGACTCAATTCCTTAACTCGAATTCAATTCAATGAAAACTTGTCTGCGTGGAGCACCTGCCTGACTGAGTAACTCTTATTAAGTTCTTACCTTTGTGTGTATTGCCTTTCAGATTTTCAAACACTCTGAGAGGCATTATCCCTTTTTTTGGTGCATCATAGTTTTACATAATGAAGGGGTTTTTGCTACACTTTCACACACAGAGGCATTACTATTGTTATTTCAAATGTATGGATGAGGAAACTGAGGTCGAGAAAGGCTAATTCAATTATTCAAGTTCACACAGCTAATAGAAGGGCCGCCACTAAGAACTGAAGTGAAGCAATTCAGCTCCAGTAGCTGTGCGGATGACCATGTTACATGTTAGTTAGGATGGGTACAGCTGCAACTCATGAAAACCCAGCCAGAAGTAGCTGTATAGTGAGGGTGCTCACTGTTTTATACCATCGGGATTTCAAATGCTGATGGTTCCACGGTTTCCTTAATGGCTCCATGATGTCATTAGGGCCCTGGGTTCTTTCTTCTTTTACACTCCGCTTTCCTCCACTTGTTGGCTATTGGCCCTCAAGCTTGACTGTACGGTTACGAGATACCTGCTGTAATTGCAGGGATCATATCTGCAATTTCATCAGAAAGGAAGCTTTCCCAGAAGCCTCCAGCAGACTGGTCAAAACTAGGTCACATACTCACAGCAGTAGCACAAGGTAGTGAGATGAAAACTTGTTCTTTAGGTCCATCAGTGTTATCCACGGGGTCTCAGGTGGTGTTGGGGGAACATCTTTACAGAGCATTTCTCCTCTGCGAGAATTTTGTGTGCAAGAAAGGCCTAGGGTGGGTATTGACTACCAGGTAGGCAAAGGATAGTTATTGTCATAGTGGCTAAAAGCCAACAACCCCATGTTCATGGAATTTACAGTCTTCCCTCTTTACTTCTTTCACCGGAACATCTGTATGTCACCAAAACCTAAACAGGCTTCTTCTAGATTTGCAAGCATTTTATAGCTCTTTACTGACTATAAAATGAAGTGTAATTTTTTTTTAAAGAAAGCACCAAAGTCCTGTCCTACCTGGACTTACTCTGCCTTTATGTTTCCAGGGCCAGCGGTCTCACCTGACCTATGTTATTGCCATAGTGGAGGAGAATTACTTGGAGCTCCCTGTGCACCGTGCTGCTTCCTGTTTGTATCTTCTGTTCATATTATGCATTTTGCTTGGGTTACTCTTCCTCTCCTGGCCTGCCTAGAGAACTGCTACTCCAACAGGATTGTGTACCATTTAATGGGCAACGGAAACTTTGGGAACAGGAGAATCCAAGTGGGAGATCATTTAAAATAATCTAAATGAGAATTAGATTGGTGTCAGTGGACCCCAAAAGAGAGTGTATATGAAAAAGAACTTGCTAAAATAAAGTTGAAAAGTGGAAGGAAAAGTTTTAGAGGACAGGACAGTGAGGCCAAATAACCAAGAGAGGAGACATGAGGGAAGGTCAGTTCTACCAGGCACATCTTCACACTGAAGTGATGGCAGGACCAAGATGAGGAGATATCCAAGAGCTGGAGAAGTCTGCCTGATGAATTTAAGATGCAAGGACAGAATCATTTTCTGATTCTCCAATTTTTGTATTGAATATGGCTGGGAAATACACACATATGAGTCAATGGAACTAGTGCAAGAAATAGGAGATGTGCCTTACCAGAGGAAATGGAGCATGATTCCTTGGAGTAGGAAAAGACCTTTAATAGATGTAGTATTAAGGGCAATTTGGAAGTTACTCTTTAAAGGTCAGTAGGATAAGAGCAATAAGAGAAATACAAATCAAAACTTCACTGAGATTCCACCTCACTCTGGTCAGGGTGGCAAAAATGAAGAATACAAACAATGACAGGTGCTGGAGGGGATGTGGGAAAAAAGGAACACTGTTACATTGCTGGTGGGACTGCAAACTGGTACAGCCACTCTGGAAAGCAGTGCGGAGACCCCTCAAAAAATTAGGGCTGGAACCGCCTTTTGACCCAGCTATCCCACTCTTGGGTATCTTCCCAAATGAACTAGTATGGGCATATTATAGAGATACAGCTTCTTCAATGTTTGTAGCAGCTCGATTTACTATAGCTGAATTATGGAACCAACCTGGATACCCCTCAGTTGATGAATGGATTAAAAAACTGTGGTACATATATACAATGGAATACTAATCGACTATTAGAGAAAACCATATTATGGCATTTGCAGCCAAATGGATGGAGATGGAAAAAATTTTGCTAAGTGAAGTATCCCAAACTCAGAGACTCAAGGGCTGAATGTTTTCTCTCATTTGTGGAAGCTAGAATATAAACAGAAACAGTACATTAAATGGCCAACCTAACAATTACCTCAGCATGTATGAATTCTTACATGAACATGGGGAACTTTGTCTAGGTTCCTGGGGGACGTAGGGAGTGGGGTAGGGAGGGGGGAAGGGAATAGGAAGGACATCAAGGAGAACAGAGGGAGGTAGTATGGGGTAATCTATTCTGAGGGTAACCTTGGACTTCCACAAGAAGTCCAGTTAACTTGGGGCTTAAGTAGAGTGAAACATGGAACCATGGGGAACCCAAAGGGGGGAAATCATGGTCTGGCACTAGTATTGCCTTGTTCTATCATTACACTTTTGTTTCTGATTGTTTAACGATGAACCCCTGCTAGTTGTAAGACTAGGTTTATCGAATAAAAAAGGTCAGTAGGATAGTAAAAACGAAAAAGAAGAATACAACAACCTGGCAGAAGAAAAGCCACAAAATACCCAAGAAGGATCAATCACAAGGAGGAAAAGATTGAATGGAAAAAGAAGTAGAAATCTGGTGTTGAATATTTGCTTATGATCTTAGGGGTAGTAAGAGAAGAAAACAGTTGGATTTGACAGTTTCTATGAATTTCATCTGACTCCAAAATTCTATGATTCTTACCTAGAAAAGGTCCAGAAAAAAGTCATATCATCTCATTCACTTATTAAAGTATTGCTATCAGAAATGGATTGGGGACAGAGAGTGTAGAACTATCATACTCTTTCTGAAACCAAGAAGGACATATGGTTGGTAATTTCGAAGTTTTCATGCAAAATAACAGTATTAAAAAAGCCTTCAATTTACTTTTTCTTCTTTGCTTCTGTGGTGGAGGATGAAATGGCTGTTTCTCCTCAAATGTGCGAAGAGACTATGGTCTGCAGTTTCTGGTCAAACGTTTGCTTTTTCTGTAGGATGGGAATTAGTGGCATCTGTCTCAGTGAGAATTTGATGACATCAAGAACACACAGGCACAGAGAAGGACCCAGCCCTCCAGACCCTCCTAGTTTGAAGAGCTTGTCCCTGGAGCCATCAGGAGTCTAGAATAAGTCTGGGAGATTTTAATGAGGTAAAATGACAGGCCAGTTTGGGATGAATTGAATGAAGGAAACTCTCATGGACTAGTAAAAGCTTTCTTTAAGATAACATTCATTTTGGTTATATGACGTATCTTTGTTTTTTTTTTTTTGCTTGATTCAAAATTCTTAAAGAGTAAAATAAGAGGAGGAATGACAGAAATTTCAGGAAAATCTCTCTTTTTCCTCTGGCAGGTCTGTCTTATGACTTATGTGAACCCTGGAATAATCTGCCTTCATGGACTCCTTCCTCCAAAAAAAGTTTGCAAAAATTATATTTCACAACTCTGTCAGTATAGTAGACTTCCCTTACATGAGAAAGAAACATTCCAAGACCCTCATTGCATGCCTAAAACTGCAGATAGTACTGAACTTTATATATAATAGATTTATGTACTATCTTTACCTATACTATACCTGCACACTTATGGTAAACTCTCACCTTTTCACTTTTTTTTTTAAAGAAAGAGGGGACAGTGAGAGAGAGAGAGAGAGAGAAGCAATTTTTATTTAGTTTTTCATGTGACTTTCATTCCTCATTGTGCATGTGGTGCTGGGGTTTAAACTCCCATACTCGCGCATGCTAGGCAAGCACGGTAACCGCCGAGCCACCGTTCCAGCCCCTCACCTTTTCACTTTGAAAGCAACAGTTTATGGATTCTCTTTGGCATATCTGAATTGCCAGCATCCCTACCCTTACATCTTGGAGCCATTATTAAGTAAAATAAGGGCTACTTGATCACAAACAAGCAATATGATACTGTAATGGTCAATCTTACAACCTAGATAGTGACTAAGTGATTAACAGGTGGGTAGTGTAGATAGTGCAGAAACACTGGGCAAAAAGATGACTCATGTGCAGATGAATCAGAGAGGGATGACAGGAGATGTAGTCATGCTACTCAGAATGGCACACAATTTAAATTTTAGAAAGTGATTACTTCTGGAATTTTTCACATAATGTTTTTGGACCACAGTTGACCATGGGTAACTGAAATCACAGAAAGTGTAATGGTTGATTATTATATATTCATTGTCATTAGATTTACTTTTTCCTTCTGTGAAAGAAATGAAGCCTGAATATTGGAGGAGGGGATTCCTAAAAGTACTGTCAGCCTTTGGTACGTTGTGCCCACTGTGCCTAGTGGCTGCCAGCCCTGCTGTTGAAAGCACCTCCCTCTTTTCCTGCCTTTGCTCTAATTCCCACTGCTGGGCTCCATTTCTTTATGGAAACCTGTTTGACTCATCCTGTCTGTGGGAGCTCCTTCAAGAATTGTTGTCTGCCTAATTATGCAATTACTATAGCCCACATTCTGTTATCATTTATCTCTTGTATGAGTCCTTTTATTCCAAATATAATTTGCATTGCTTGAGGGCAGGCACCATGCTATGGATTCAAGGTGTGCCCCACAGCTTGTGTTGAAACTCAACCTTGGTGTAACTAACCGCTCTGGAACATGCAGCCTAATAAGAGGTGATTAGCGTACCAGGGCTCTGCTCTGCCCCTATGAATGGATCAATGCCATTATGTTGGGACCAGGTTAATTATCACAAGAGTGGACTAGTTATAAAAGCAAATTCAGCCCTCTCTTGCTTTCCCTCCTACCCTGTGTTGCCCTTTGGCCTTCGGCCTTTGCCTTCCACCACAGGACCACACAGCACAAGGTCCATGCCTTTGCTGGTGCCATGCTCTTGGACTTTCCAGCCTCTGGAACCGTAAGCCTGGAGCAGGTTGCATGTATTCTGTCAGACTATTTTCCTTATCTGAAAATCGATAAATAAATCTCTGTTCTTTATAAACTATTAAGACTTCATAAACTACTAAGACTTAAGTATTCTGTTATAGCAGGGAAAAAAAGACTAAGACAGGCTTTATCTTCTAACTCTTCTCTTCTTGGAACTTACCATGTTCACGGAACTGCCATGGAGAAAGACAATCGTCTTTAGAGCCAGAGAAAACTGGATAGGCATTCTGAGTCTGGATAGGAGGCCACAAAGATCTTTTAGTTAATTTCATGCACAAATAGAAACAAAATGAATCTAATGACAATGAAAATATAATAATCAACCCAGTTTGTCTTAGTCCATTCTTTTGCTGCTGTAACAGAATACATGAGACTAGGAAGTTTATAAAGAACAGAGATTTAGTTATCACTTGTCAGGTAATGAAAATCAAGCTTACAGAATGGCAAACCTCCCATCCAGACTCAGAATGTCAATCTAAATTTCTCTGGTTCTAAATCCAACCATCTTTATACACAAGCGTCTCCTTATAGGGGTGATGATGATGATGAAGGCGAATCAGGAGATCAGAAAAAAGGGGAAAATGAAATCAAAGAAAAGTTCAACGGACATTGAAATTCTGTATATATTAAAGCAAATACTCTTCTTATCTATCTGCTTCATAGTGTATTTGAAATTTAATGCTAAGTATTTAATGACAAATATATGTACTTCCCGTAGTGATAATAATGGGATGAGTCATCAAGTCATCAGCCTGTGCCATAAATGAATCCCTCACTCAGATGGTGAGGGTTTCAATGTCTTCTTCATCTTCTTTTCTTTCTTTCTTTCTTTCTTTCTTTTTTTAAGATAGAGAGAATGACAATTGAGAGAGGGAAAGAATCAATTTTTATTTAGTTTTGCATTGCTCCGACACTTTGCTGTGTACATAGTGCTGTGGGTGTTCAAACCCATGCCCTTGCGCATGCCAGGCAAGCCCTGTAACCACTGAGCTATTGCTCCAGCCCCCAGTGTCTTCTTTTTAAAATTTTACTGAAAAGAGAGCAGAAGTGAAAGCAAATTGTTCCCAAGAACAAGATGATCAAGTACTCATTCTTAGTTTACTACATCATGATCACGTTCCATTGTTCAGCCAGTTTGAGGCAATGTCAGAACTGGGCCCAATAATGTCTATTCAATTTATTCCAAATTTTGGAGCAATACTAATTGTCCATGAGCAAATCCAACGGGAGTGTGTTCGTGTCCAATTTGCTTTTCTATCGTTCAGAGAGAGGCCTGTGATCTTTAGCTATTTTCCCACCAGTTTCGAGTGGCACTAGATGTCACACGCATGTTTCAGTTCGTCACTTCGAAACCTTATTTTCCCAAATTGTGAGAAACCACAGAAACCTACACGAGAAAGCTGTTTTTACATATGTGAAATTTGGTGTTACTGAGGATTATGGGCTCTAGATCCAAGCACATCTGGCCTGGGTTCCTTCCTCTAAAAGTTTCTGTGGCCTCAGGACAATTACTTACTTCTGTTTTCTCATATATAAAGTAACGATAAAAGTACTCACCTTTACAGGTTAATGGAGAGGATAGTACTTAGCACAGTGCCTAGCACGTAGTAGTTTAATAAATGCCATTCTATTAATATCATTGTTGCCATCTTTGAATAGTACAGAAGGACCAATTAGGAAAGTTAAGATAAAAACAGCTTTTCAATTTATTCACTTGGGCCCTGAGATGCAATAATTCTTTTATGTTTCCAAAACGGCCAGGGAAATTTTAGTAAATTCATATTAAAATGTTTCATGCAGGGAAAGATAAGTGGTTTCCTAACTTGATTTTGCTCATTTATTTTTTTCCATCAAGCATTAAACCATAATCCCTGAGAACTGGAAACATCACATGGCAATTAGAGGTTATGTAAAAACTGAGGTCTATAGGGAAAGATTCTACCAATGCCCCAGCCCACTCTGTCCTTTAAAACCCAAAGCCCCGTTTGTAACAACAAGCAGTTTGTAAGACGCTTTTGCTTTTCTGAAATGAAACTCAGAGATAAAATACCCGTTCTTTTCATTGAACTTTAAAAAAATGCCCTTAGTATAATTAAAAGAAAAATAAAAATAATATATAAAAATGTGAAGTGCTTGGGAACAACTCCACTGGGCATTTAATGAAATTGTCCTGTCCGATACTTGTGCTTAAAAATAGAGTAACCTTGACTGTGCTAACTACAAATAGAGAACGATAAAGGTAGCTGTGTTGCCAATTCAGATACCAAGAGCTGCTACTGCTTCACTGGCGCTATGTTCTGAAATGTGAATGACTCTCGATAAAGTCCCAAATAAAGCAAGGTGTAATCTTTCTTTGATTTATATAATAATTACGTTCCTGGAAAATTCAGTGCATATTAAAACTGTGCAATTTTTTATATTATATGTATTAAGAGTTAGGCTCTATGCCAAAATAGTTAAATTTGTCATTGACATGATGCCTGGAGGGATGTTCCAAACTTGTTCAAAATTTGAAATTGGGACATTTTTGTTGTTGTTGTTGTTGTTGTGCATGAATGTCCTGCTTATTGAAGAGCATCTACCCTCCCTGGCTTAATCATTTCTAGGCTAGGAATGCCTACCAATCAGTGGGACCAAGAAAAATCTCCAGAAACTTTTCACAATATCTCCTGTGCGGGGGTCCTGCTCCCGTTGAGATTGCTGCTCTGGTCATACTAAGTTCCTGTAATTCTCTGAAAGCCAGCCTTTGCTTTTTCTCTTTTCTCTGAAGGGGATGTTCTTCCTCTGCCTGGAGTTGCTGTTATCCCCTTAATCTTAGAGACCCACCTCTCATGTCTCTCATCCAAGAAGTCAACTGTCAAGAGCTCCTCTTCTTTTGTGTTCCCAAGAGACCCAGCCCAAGACTTTGATGACTTTAATTGTACTGTACCATCTATTTTCCAACATTTTTAAAGAGCTCCCAAAGACAGAATCTTATTTTTTTTTTTTCTGGTGGTGCTGGAGATCTAACCCAGGGCTTCTTATATGTCAGGCATGCACTCTACCACTAAGCCACATCCCTAACCCCAGAATCAATTTCTTTATCTTCATATTTATATTTACTTACCTTTATCCCTTTAAACTTAAATTTATCTCTTTGTTCTTTCTGCATACCTCAGGACTGTCTCGTATGAAAGACTGATAGAAAGGATACTTGAACGTATCAATAGATGACAATTCGATGCCCAATGTCTCTTAAGTGCCTACTTTTTAAAAGTACTGGAATTGGTTCTGGAAGAGAAAATTAAAAGTGGATTCTGTTCTGAAGATATTTGCAGTCCAAGAAGTGACTTCATCACTCATGATCATTTTTAAAAAAATAAGTCAAAGCTATAATACATAAATTAGATATGGGTTGCAAGTAATCTACATGGTGCCACATATTTTGTTTATGATTAGAGAAAAAAAGGTGTTTATAAAACCCCCAATTTAGGAATCATTAGTGTTTTTTTCAAGTGAGTAAGGTGGGTTAGTCTGATGCGATGCAGAACGGCTAAGGACTGTTTTTAAATAGCAGGTTTCATACTTGGTGTATTTTAAAGTACTTTAAAGTGCTTTACAAAGTAATGAGTTAAACACTAGTAGTGAGAAACTATGTGTGCTAATGGAGAAAACCATTATGTTCTTGACAGTAGCTCAAATGGGACTGGAAATTAGGAGCAGTTTTATTGATATTGGCCAGGATTTGGGACTAATCCTTGCTCCTTTTGAAAATTACCATGGGATCTTTAAATTGCACTTGGATGGCCACTCTGTTTAATAAGATTGTTTTCTGGACCTGAAACTCAACCAAAAAGTTTTTGTGCAGACATTGTACAAATAAAGCACATTTGGAGATAGCAAAATTTTTTTCCACAATGAATTTGGATAATGAAAGATTGTTATAGAAGGAGCAGTGAAAAAAAGAATCTCTGTGACCCTTCTCATTGGAGACTGAAATATTTAGATAAATGTGTTCCAGCTTTTCCTTTGCTCTTCAGGGTTCTGGCTAGGACTAATGTAGAGATGCCAAAAATATCTAACAAGAAAGCCTGTTCATGAACAAATTCCATACCACTTTTTACAGACTTGCAAGGTTAAGAAGGTCTGAAAAAATATGTGCACTTTATTGATATCCATTGGAATAATTTTTTATGCCTTTGACCTTTTGGAAGTTTTGTATGAAATTCTATCCCTAATTCTGTCTAAATATAAGTGACAATTTAATTGGAAAGAGTGAAGCAATTTGAAGTCTAATATTTATTTTAGTATATTGTATCATCTATTAAGTTCATATGAAATGAAATGTTAATACTGTTATTAGTATGCTTAAGAAATTCACACTATAAGCCTACAATGAAATCTACAACTTTGAATGATAGATATTAAAACTAATCATCTACTAAAATTCTTTAAGATTTTGTTTGGACTTTGCTTGAAAACTCCATCACTGTAGTTCTCTATTAAGTTACTCAACTGAATTTGATTTGGTACCTAATGCCTCCAAAACAGGAATACAGGTTAAGAAAGGAATTGTGGTAAAGACCCAGAGTACAGAAATTTACTGAGTCCAAATTCTAGAGTTAGCAATAGTGAGACCATCCATTAGTCCTGGAATTTAATAATTTAATTAATCTTCAAACTATCAGCTTTTAGTTATGAACTCTGTCCTTTCACGTCTTACAGAAGTTTAACATCCCAAATCATCACTTCACTCCCAAACCCTTAAAGTCTATGCAGAGCACATCCATCAAGTCAATATTCAAGGGAAATAAGAAGGAACTGTGTTTAGTATCAGTGTCCATATTACCTACCCCACTGAATGTAAAACAAAACAGTACTTTTTTTTCCTAACAAAAGTTACTTAAGTTTGACTGCTGGTGGGCTTGCCTCACTCAGTGTAAGTAAAAGGCTGAGTTTGGTAGCACTCAGATATTTTGCTACTTTAGAGAGGGCTAAGGGGCAAATGTTTCCCAGTTGCCAACATTTCAATGTAACCCGAAAACTTTCTGGGATAGAAGAAGGTGAGAAACTGTAGCTATTGAAAATATAACAGAACTTTCAAAAACATCAGAAAAAAATTGCAAGATGTAATTTTTAAAAATTTACAACATAAAATGTACATTTTTATTTGTGAAATTATCCATAATTATTTATAAAACTTAAAGGTGAGCTGTGTTGGCTATCTCCTAATAAAATCAACCCTGATGTTATTCTCCTTGTTCCCGTTCTCAAATGTTTTAGAGATATTACACCTCTTTCAGCTACTGAGATTATAATGACAAATGAAATTAAGGCAAAAGCTGTGTGTTATAATGGCAAGAACTCTGACTAAGGACATAACCCAGTTCTCATGTGCCATTAGTCCTGTCTTCCTGCTGGACTCTGAAGGCAAGATCCACACCATCCTATCTGCCACTGAATTCTCAACATTTAGTTCATTGAGGATGGGTTTCCCTTAAATATTTTCTTAGTAAGGGGACTGGAGCAGTGGATCAGCAGTAGAATGCTTGTCTGGCATGTATGTAGACCCAGGTTTGAACCCCAGCACCACATACAAAACTTAGCGTCAGAAAAACAAAAATCAGATGAAAAAATAAATAAAATTGATTCTAACTTTCACTCTGTCTTTAATTTTTTTCTTTTTAGCAAATGAGTGAAATTGCTTTTAGCTGTGACTTCTGTCTTTGCCTCATCCTATTCATTTGTAAAAAGAGTGGGTTGGGCTGTATTATCTCCTTGTCCCATTCTAGGCCATGACAGTGTTCCTTAACTACTTCCCTTGCTGCCCATATGGAGTTGAGGACCAGGCTCAATCTAGTCTCAGGAGACTGGGCCAGGAAAATTTCGCTTTCAGCACTTCACCAATGCTTCTTATGTATGATAAATTGGTTTGAGGACCACAAGCATTTTTCCCTCACATTTTTTATTAGTGCATTGAAGTTGTACATATTGATGATCTGTTGTTACGTATTCCTATATGCACACAATATAACAATATAATTTGGCCAATATCCCTCCCCAGCATTTCCCCCCTCCTTCCCACCTCTTAATCCCCTTTCTCTTATTGATCGCTCTTTGATTTTTAGGAGATCTATCTGCTTTCTTTTCTTTTTTTCTCTCTAGATTCTACATATGAGAGAAAAACATATCACCCTTAACCTTCTGAGTTTGACTTATTTTGCTTAACATGATGGTTTCTAGTTCCATCCATTTTCCTTCAAATGCCATAATTTCATTTTCTGTGCTGAATAAAACTCCATTGTGTGTATATACCGTATTTTATTTATCCATTCATCCTAGGCTTATTTTGAAGTTTGGCTATTGTGAATTGTGCTGCTAAACATGGGTGTGAATGTTTATACTGCAGTAAGCTGAATTTAATTCTTCAGGGTAAACATTGTGACGTGGTATAGCTGGATCACATGATGTTTCCCTGCCTACTCTTTTGGGGAAACCCCATACTGATTTCCATAGTGGTTGTACCAATTTATAGCCCACCAAGAGTGTAAAAGTACTCCTTCTTCTCCATATCTTCTCCAACATTTATCATTATTCGTATTCTTGATGACTGCCATTCTGACTGTTGTGAGATGAAATCTCAGTGTAAGTTTTTTTTTCCTCTTTATTGAGAGAGAGCAAAAGAGAGAGTCAATTTTTATTTTGCCATTTAGTTTTCTTTTTTCCTCCACTTAGTTGTGTATGTGGTTTGAACTCAGGTCCTCACACATGCCAGGCAAACACTCTGCACCTGAGCTACCTCTCCAGCTGCTCAGGATAGCTTTGATTTGCATTTCTCCAATTGCTCATGATGATGAACATTTTTTCATGTATTCGTTGGCCATTTGTATTTCTTTTTTTTTTTGAGAAGTGTCTGTTTATCTCATTTGCCCACTTATTAATCTGGTTATTTGGTGTTTTGGTGTAAAGTTTTTTGACCTCTTCATTTATTCTAGATATTAATTCTCTGTGAGAACAGTAGCTAGCAAATATTTTCTCCCGTTCTGTAGGTTCTCTCTTCACATCCCTAATTGTTTCCTTTGTTGTGCAGAAGTTTTTTAATTTAATGCCTTCCCGTTTACTAACTCTTGGCATTATTTCTTGAGCTTTAGAGATCCTATTGAGAATGACATTGCCTATGCCTAAAAGCTGGAGTGTTGACCCTATGTTTTCTTCTAGGAGTTGCATAGTTTCTGGTCTAACTCTGATGTGTTGGATCCAATTTGAGTTGATTTTTGTGCAGGATGAGAGATAAGGGTCTGGTTTCATTCTTCTACATTTAAACAGTTGTCCCGGCTCCATTTCTTAAAAAGGCTGTCTTTTCTCCAATGTATGCTTTTGGTGCCTTTGCAAAGGATCGGATGCCTGTTTTTGTATGGTTTTGTCTCTTTTATTCTGTTTCATTGGTTTATGTGTATGTTTTTATTCCGGTACCATGAAGTTTTTGTTACTATAGCTTTGTAGTATAATTTGATGTCAGGTAATGTAAGGCCTCCAGCATTGCTTTTTGACTTAAAATTACTTTGGCTATTCTGAGTCTTTTATTCTTCCAAATGCATTTTAGGGCTCTTTTGTCTAGTTTTGTGAAGAATGTCATTGGTATTTTGATGGTGATTGCATTGAATCTGTCTATTGCTTTGGTAGTGAGGCCATTTTAACAATATTAATTCTGTCTATCCATGAATATGGGAGGCCTTTCCACCTTCCGAGGTCCTCTTAAATTTCTCTCTTCAACATTCTATAGCTTTCATTGTAGAGGTCTTTCATTTAATTGATTAGATTTATTCCTAGGTGGAGGTTTTTTGCTTGTTTGTTTTTGAGGTTATTGTGGATGGAATTGTTTTCCTGATTTCTTTCTCAGCAGATTTGTTGTGGGTATATAGGAAAGCTGTTGATTTTTTTTATGTTGATTTTGTAACCTGTCACTTTGCCAAATGTGTTTATTAGTTCTACCAGTCCTTTGGTGGTGTTTCTGGATCTTCTAATTATCCAATTGCAAACAATGAAAATTTTATTTCTTCCTTTCTTATTTTTACCCCTTTTATTTCCTTCTTTTGTAGGCCACATATATCTTTTTTGAGACAGGGTCTCACAAATTACTCAGGACTTTGCTAAGATGCTTAGGCTGGCTTTGAATTTTCAATCCTCCTGCCTCAGCCTCCTGAGTTGCTGGGATTACAGGCGTGTGCCACCATGGCCTGACCAGGCCACATGTACCTTAAAATAGATTTGGAAGTAGTAACTTGGACTACACCAAGGTATTTGCATTCTAAGGGCAAGTGGAGAGTAAAGGTGATTATATCAGTAATTTTGTTTGCTAATTCCTAATACTCTAACTTAGAGAGCACGAACATTTTAATGGAAGCAGACAAGAATAAAGTATTTCCAGATTTGGTGTAAAAGCTATACCTTTAAATAAAACCAATGTTACTTTTTTTTCCTTCATGAGAGTGTAATTTCAAATTGTTAATCTTTTCCTATATAGAGGTGTCACTAAAATAGTTCTTGAAACATTACATTACAAACACAGAAAATTCTTTTAAATTGATAAACTAAAATATAATTGGCTTTCTTAATATTCTAACAAATTAATCTTCTCAAATGTTAATTGGCATGTACTTTTCTGTGTAACTGTTTTCTTTTTAAGAGTGTAATTTAAAAAGTCCCAAATTTAAAAGTTGGCATTGGTAGGTAGGTATAAATTCTTTGTATTGACAATGGAAAAGACAACTCCTTTTACTCAAATTCCTCCTAGCCACAGAAAGTACCAATGAAACTCGATTAAACAAACAACTCTCAGCCGGTTCGATGACTTTCCCAAAGGCCAAAATTAACAGTTGGATTTAGGATGCTCAATCGCTTCTTTGTTTTTCCATATTTCATACTCTTGATGAGGTGTAGATTGAAATGGCTCAAGAGAAGCCAAAGCAAAGATATTTGGTTTATGTATGTGAACGGCAGGCAAAATCAAATAGGTAGACTTTTAAGGTAGACAGACCCGGGAGCACGATTTCAGACCTCGCTCCAGCAGAATTCACGCCAGGCTCCCTCTCTTTGGGTGAGTTGTCCAAACCAAACACAGCCAGGCGTTCCCAGTTTTTCCATCAGTGCGCATAGTTTCCAACTGCGGAAACAGACAGAGAATTTGCTTGACTTTATGTCAGATGTCAGGCCTGCTGACCTTCAAGGAAAGCCGAGCTTGACAATGGGGAACATTGCCCAGAGTATTCAGGTCTGTGGTCTGGTCTAAAATACTTGCTCTTCTGCCAGAAATACAGATGGAAGTAAAATAAGAACACTTTAAAGGTTTGAATTTAAACAGTGTAGTTTAAAGAACACACTATGCCAAAAATTATTTATTTTTCTTTAATTCAGAGCTAAATGGTAGGTACAAAGAGAATTAAACTAATTGAGAAGATATGGCCTCCTCCACAACTTTCAAAATACACTGTTGGTTTTCAGATATACTGTTACAGTAAAAAGCAAAGTACAAACAAATATCCACAATGCAATGTACTTCAAATAAGACAGAAAGGTATTTGAGAATATGTGCATGTATCTACTTGCCTACTTAGAAGAGAAGCAGAAAGAAATTGGTTGCTAAAGGGGAATTGGGGGAAAGGGATGGAAATAATGGGGGAATCAGATCAGGGTAGCAGGGATCAGGAGTATGTGACATTTCTCCGCATATTTAAGAGCGGTTACTCTTAGAACCACAGTAATGTCTTCAAATCCTT
>PVKS010029958.1:0-24864 GCA_004027875.1 Aplodontia rufa | reverse complement strand
TCTGTACCCTAGTTTTTTTGTCTGTACTGAAATCTACATAACACCTGGCAACTCCCTTAGAAGGATTATTGATTCCTTGGCTGTCTCCCCTCCTCTATAAAAACCCGTGTGCCTTAAGAATAAACGGATTCTGAGCTGCCATCAGCTGCGTGTGGTTGCCTCGTTTCCCCGGCTGGGAGGGAAGGGGTCCCCGGACGAGTGGGGACCCGGGTTCCAGCCATCGGCTCTCACCCCCGTCCTGATCGGCCCCCGGGGGACAATACAGCTCCCCACACTCTTTTTCCCTCTATGCCTCCTGGTGGCCATGTCCTGAGTCACCTTCCTCCACCACACCCTTCTGCCTTGATGTGCTGCCTCCCCTTGGGCACAGAGCAATGGAGTCAGCTGTCTATGAACTGAGACCTCTGAAACAGGGAGACTCAAACTTTTCCTCCTTAAAATTGTTCTTGTTGGGTCTTGTGGTCACAGCAGTGAAAAAAAAATTTACTAAAATAACATGTATCCAAATACCATACTGTATCACATAAATATCTACATCAATTAATAATAAAATTTTTAAATATATGATTAACCTCTCTAAAAATTAAAAATAATAGCTTTTATTCAATGTTTAACCTACACCAGACACTTTAGTATGGACTTCACAATATCTTATCTAATTTAGTCTCTGCAGCTCTCTGGAGAGGTGGGATGATTATTCCCCATTTACAGATAAATAACCAGAGGCTCAGAGAGCCGGAGCAACTTGTCCAGCATGACAGAGCTAGTATGTAAAAGATCTGAGACTGGAACCCAGGTAGCCTAATGGAGAACAGTGCTGGAATCTCTTTACACTGACCATGCCTCGACCAAGGTGGTCACATGAATCCCTACAGTGATTCTGGGGACCAATGGACCCAGAAACTTTGTTTCATATATGAGAACACTGAATTAGCAAGGAGTGAATTGTAGAGTCCTACAGTTCAGTTATTAGCAAAACAGGGCAGGGGATCAGGTTGATTACCTCCAAAGCTTGTGTTTTCCTACTTCAACACCAGCCCTCCTGGACTGTGTCTGGCAGAAATCTCAAGTTTTTCCCATGTGGATGATTTTCCTCCTGTTTCCTGCACTAACAGGATTTCTTTTGTTTTTAGATTGTTTTGGTCATTTCAATTAGAATCAGAGAGGGAAGAAGAGAGATCCTATGCTCACAGTCACCATCTTTCAGAAAGTTGGCCAAGATTTTTTATAGAGTTGAAACAAAAATCATTACAGTTCATCAAGGGTTCAGCACCTCACCTGAAAGCCTAATACGCATGCCCCAAGCACTTAAGTGAATCAACAGTTTTCTGTGCTCTCTTTGTATTGCCATCTCCTAGCTCAAACATGACATTCAACTTCAAGTGGAGGTTCAGCTGATATTTTTGACTGACAAAAGCAATTAAAAACATAATATAAGTTCCCCACGAACCTTGTTATTATTGTGAAGGTGTTTCACATGTGTAAGGCAGTTTTAACAATCCTTTTGATTAGTTATTCATGTAAGTATTTGAATAAACATTTCAGATCAAGTCAAAATAATCACAGAGGATAATAGCACTACAGTGTTGCTTAGAGAAATTGTGATCGCAATCTGTCTTTTTTTTCTGTTCTTTTCTCTTTAGAGACGAGTAAATAAATTATCTTAGTCCATTTTGCGCTGCTACAACAGAATGCCTTGGAGTGCATAATTTCTAAAGAAAAAGAATGTGTTTAGCTCCTGATTCTGGAGCCTGAAGCCCAAAGGAGGCAGCAGCTCTAGTGAGACCTTCCTGCTGTGCCTCAACCTGGCAGAGGTGTCACATGGCAAGGCAGAACAAGCAAGCCAGCTCAGTTTTCTCTGCTCCTCTTTATAAAGCCACTAATGCCATCATGAGACCCTACTCTCATCACCCCACCTGTCCTAACTGGCCCCAAAAGTCCCCACCTCCAAATACCTTTAACCCATGACTTTGGGCATTGCATTTCTAACACATGGTCTTTGGGGGACACGCTCAAACCATAGCATAAACATAGCACCCTTTGCCTACCTTTCAACTCGCAGGTATTAAACCCAGAAAAGATGTAGTGACACACAACCTAAGGCATTCATAGAGATGTATCAGAGAGGGGAGGCAGGGAAGGGTAAGGGTGGGATATTGGGTGGGGAGTTCTAGGGGGTAAATCTAATTTTCAGAATACGCACACACACACATCACATCACATTGTTTCATTAGAAGCATTTTTGATTGTTCAACAAATAAATTTCTTAATAAAAAAATAAATTTTTTTAAAAAAGCAAAACTTGTGGTTTTCCCTCTTGGTAATGATGCTTTCTTGTTGGCGGAAATAGGAAGGCTGAATGCAACCCCTTTAACATCTGTGGCTTTACAAAGAAAGTGTGGGATTTCTGCCGCAACAGAGAGGAAAGCATCCATCTCCATGTGTTACCAAACCAGGCCAGTTTGCCCCCCAAAACAGGTGCCACACCCTGAAAGACTTTTTGCAAAGGAGAAAGAGAATTTTCATGAGGCAGCCAAACATGAGGAAACCAGAGACCCACACCTCAAATCTGCCTCCCAAGGATAGGGTTGGGGGTGCTTGTGAGATAAAGAAGCAGGGTGGGCTAAGGCATAGGGCAAGATGACTGGGGGACGTAAATGTGCTGTACTCAGTGTTCAACCTCCGTTGCTTTTCGTAAGAGGCACTTTCAGAAAAAGTTGGCCTTAGCATGATCTGAGGATTAAGTTTTGGACCTCTGATGTGAAAAGTTCACCCCTCCAACACTTGCGCAAACCCAAGAGAAGGGTCAATGATTTTGGTCAACTTGAGACAGACAAAAACAGTCTCCTAGTTCATGAACAACAGCACAGGGTCTCATGACCCATACCTTGAAGGTGTTACTGATAGCAAGCCTATCCTATTTAGCTATGCAACCTCTAAAATTGGTGATAAAAGCAAGTAACTAAAAGAAAGCAAAGCTAGAGGGTTTATTTAGATGTCCCCTTGGGTTCACAAAGGTGTATCATTCACTCACAACAAATCCAAAGAAGATGGGCGAAAGCAGAGTGGGGGTAAAGATGTTTCAATAGTCGGCTCACTAGATGGTAGCCTTGAACCCAATTCCAGTTGCTCCATTCTTCTGTGGAATATATCACTAATTTTCACTGATCTTACACATGGAGTCCTATTCATCTCCCAGGAGTATCTGACACCTCACTGGCCCCACCCTCTTTGAACTTCCTTCTTGCCATGTGTCCTGGGCCTTCCCCAGGTTCTCCTCCTTTCTCCACCACTGCTCCCGTCTGTCTTCTCTGACTGAACTTCTTCCGCCACCACTCCGGAAGCACTGATAAACCTCAGGCCTGCCCTCAGACTTTTATTGTTCTCATTGCATTTTGTCACCCTGGGAGAGAGCATCCACTCCTGAAAAGCCGGCAGACACTATCTGACAGGAAACCCTGCACCTCTCACCAGTTGGAAATGCTCGCTTCTCACTTCGGCAAGCCTTCAAAAGTGTGGCCTTCCCATTCCCTGTTGCTCTTTCACACCCCTTCCTTAATTTGTCCTTCTGTGGAAAATCTGAGGCCATCAATCTACTTCTAAGATGCATCAAAAGTCTGCGTTACCCCTAAGATGAGAAACTTAGCTAACCTTCGTTCTCTCTTCGGCCCCTTCTGCCATCTCCTCGCCACACCTCTACCCAGTCTTCCCACCATCCTCTGCTATGCAGTTCTGTGACTATATTAGGGCTTCTGTCTCCATGACCCTTCATGTGCTCTTCCGTGTGTCGGATTCACATCTGCCTTCCTTCCCTCAGCACCTCGCTAGCTTCTACTGGCCTCTCACGCAGTTCAAATATCACCCTCCAGGAAATCTCTAAACCACTTCAACTCCAAATGAATTCAGTGGTCTTTGAGTAGAACGGCTGTTCGTCCGTGCTTCCTATCAGACAACACAGCTCCACATGTGCTATTTATTTCTACGCACACATGCATATACACGCACAATCGCACACCTCTATCACAGCAGAGAGATACAAAGATTAGATAAATGATGCTCACAGTCACACTGAAAGTTTTCATAGTAGAAATTCAAATTCAAGAAAGTCCAAATTCATGACTTTTTTCATCACAACATCTGTGAATGGTTTCCCCCAGAATAAAGACATATATAATACAAAACAAAGGTTGGCTTAATTTCCTATCATTAACAACTGTATTGATATTTCCTATGACTTGATTATAACAATACAATCCTATTGATCTATCTATAAATAATATTTTTGTTCTGCTGTTTTAGTTTTTGTTTTGCATGCTGGGTTTGAACTTAGAGCCTCATGTATGCTAAGCACACATTCTACCACTGAGTTACATCCCCAGCCTTCGATTTTTTGCAAATTTATTTTCCTTCTGTATATCCCAGGTTAATACCAGAATCATAAAAATTCACTTTCAAGTCTCAGCCACTTCCTTCAGCGGAATTGGTTTATGAGGATAGAGACATGTTGAAGTAAGTGTGGACATAGGCTTAGAGGTGAAAAACTAAGACTTCCTTCCACCTATCTTCTCCATTTTTATTTCCATCACTATGGTAAAAATATTGAAAGATGAGAGGTCTCTAAGTGTTGGTAAGATAGTGAAGAAATAATCCAATCTAGAATCCTTTTTGTAAGCACCATCATACATCTCAGATCACCCAGTCTGGGGAAAAACTTGGGGCTCAGCAGACTGAAAACACCACACGTTTCATTGGAACAACTTTGTAGTATTCTATCAGATGTCTGAAAAGAAGAGTAATATCTTTTTCATGATCAAGAAACTTCTAAAAAAGATGTCTTGTCCTCAGAAGGACTCTTCAGGAGCAGTTATGGGTGGTATAACTGCTCTATGAGCATGGCAGGAAACATTCTATATTTGAAGGACGGTTGTTTGTTTTTAAAAAGAGAAGAGAGTAAGAGAGAGATAATCAGTTTTATTTATTTTTTCATCTGGTCTTTGTTTCTCCAACATGTAGTTGTGTACGTGGTGCTGGGGTTTGAACCTTGGTCTCATGCATCCCAGGCAAGCACCATCACCTTTGAGTCTCTGCTCCAGCCCACATCCTGTTTCTTATAATTGACTCAGAAGAGAGGGAGGAAATGTTGATTTCTATGCTGTGTTGGTTTTCAGAGCACTTACTCTGAATTTTCAGCACCCTAGGAAATAAAAGCATAAATACTGAATGTTTTTGACTTATTAGTGGAATTAAGGAGACATTGTTTATTTCTCATGGTTAAATTTAGTCAAGGATAATTTTATATAAAATTGATAAATCTGGAAACATGTGATATTTCCTCTCCAGATGAATCACTTTTCCTTATTTTTCATTTGAGTAGATCTATCTTTTTTTAATTCAGAAATTTATTTGTTGAACAATCAAACAAGCTTCTAATGAAATAATATAATATATATAAATTCTGAAAATTAGATTTATTCCCGAGTCCCCCCCAATTACCCACCCTTATCCCTCCCCGCTTCCATCTTATCTGAGCCCAAGTTATAACTTTTTTAAATGATTTTTTATTCAGAAATTTATTCGTTGAACAATCAAACAAGCTTCTACTGAAATTATATATATATATATATATATATATATATATATATATATATATTCTGACAATTAGATTTACCCCCAAGTTACATCTTTTTTAGCCAAGGACAATACATTCTGGAGTGATCTACCAGCTAAATGTTCTCCTATTTCACATCTGTTTCAGCAACAAGAACCAAAATAGTAAAAGTTGCAAGTGTCCCTGTAGCCATCTCTCATCTTCTTCTCTCTCCCTTTTCTTTCTTTGCCTCTTGTTTCCTACCCAATAAGCCAAAATACAATCATATGAAAGAATAAAAAATTATCTAGGAAGTCCTTTATTTGAACTTAGGAATGATATATGATTGGAGCTTGGAGTTACAATTAAACCTAAAAGTTTATGAAATGAAAAAATATACATATTTTTTTAACTTGGTACTTACAATATGCCAGATTCCTTAATAAGAAATTTTGTACATCTTCTCAATTAATCTTAGAAAAATAATAATAAGGAAATCATCC
This sequence comes from Aplodontia rufa, assembly GCA_004027875.1. Taxonomy (NCBI): domain Eukaryota; kingdom Metazoa; phylum Chordata; class Mammalia; order Rodentia; family Aplodontiidae; genus Aplodontia; species Aplodontia rufa. Next base: position 18,774 of record PVKS010029958.1, on the reverse strand, counting down.
TGTGGGTTAGGTGCCATTTGCCTTCAGGTATGGAAACCTAAACTTAACATGACTAATGCCTAAATATTCTGCAGTTAATAAAAGGAAAGCCCAGATTTTTTAACCCAGCTCTGACTTCCAAAGTCTAAATTACTTTTACTATATTCTCCTTCCCAAGATAAAAATAATTTTTAAAAGTAGTAATTATAAAAGAATAAATGTGTTTTTGATAAATTTGGTTAATTTGGATAAAAGCCCTAAAAGACAAACACAAAAAGACTGGGGTTTTATCTATGGAACTCAACCGGGACTGAATAGACTTTCCAAGGCCATCCTCATTTAGTCCTAACGTAGTGTCCATACTTTGAGTCATTTCTACACAAACTATGATATATCTGCCCTGATTTTTCTGTTTTCCCACTCTCCCCATCCCAAGGCTAGTGGTTCAGAAAGCATATTCCGCAGATAGAAACAGAGCAAATCAACTTTCCCAAGTTAACCAATACTTGTTAATAACTTTCACAAACCAGCCGAGAGCCCAGTGAGAGCCATTTAACAGCAAGTTGGTAGAATTTAGAATTGTAATGGGTGACAGTATTTGCACCGAAAACAGTTTAAGCTAAAACAAAACAGAACAAAACAGCTGTCTTTGTGTGATGTCAGTGCTCCTGGTAGCTAATCCAAAACTTTACCACACTTCTTCCTAACAGCAGAGGGCACTAAATAGCATGCACACTAGTCAAAGGAAGAAGGATAGTATTTTGAGTCTCTACGCAGTAGGTCTGACATTAGCAACTATTGTTCAAATTACATTTACCGCTCTTAAAATGAAGTAACACCACATAGCTCAATCCTTAACACCCCCGTACAACAAAAAGCACTCGAAATATGAAACCAAAAATGCTTTAGGGTTTGACATAATTAAATATGCAGCTATTTGTTCTCAGTAATACATTTTATTCCCTGTGGTAGGAACTACTATTTAAAAAAAAATGAGGGAGAAATTCTACAGGCATTTTCATGGCTCGGTGATTTGCACAGCCTGCCACCTCTCAGTCCAATCCAGAAATTTTATCATGGATTTATTTACCATTGGGGGGGGGGGCAGGGAGGGAGGATGATCTTGCCTGTGGTGAAATTTAGAAGGCAGGAGCACTTGAAGAGAAAGAAAAAGAGAAAGAAAATTGCATCGTAGTTTTGGAGGCTGTTCTATTAAATTTCTCCAGGAAAAAAAAATTGCTCAGAGACTAGCTGAGGTTCAGTTCGGCTATTTCCTGAAACACTTCTGGGTTTAGTTGATGCAAAAACACTCCATTTCCATAGTGTGTCTTTTGTTTAAGGACCTCGGAGCTCTTCTAAGTGTGTCATGTCTTGCATCCTTCCAACATCCCCCCCAAAGTTGGGACAAGGCAGCAGCCGGGTTTAGCTGTCCTTTGTACATGAGCCCCTCATGGCCCCAGCTCAGGACTCCCTCCAATGGCCCGAATGTCTCATTCCATCCCACAGGTTGTCCAGTTTCATGCTTCTCAGTTACTTAAACCTGCATCTTCTCCAAGCAAGTATCAAACCCCCAGCGATCTGACATGCTCCAGAGAGGGGCACACAGGAGAGAACATTTCCATTCATTCAGGAAGATGTATGGAGCACTCAGTTATTCCTGACATTACTCTAGACACGGGGCATATAGTATAGAGCAAAGCAAAGGGGGAGACCCTTCCTGTTTTGGAGCTAACATTTCCATGGGGAGACAGATAACATACATAGGAAGTTAATTCTATGGTAGGAGGTAAGCACAATGGAGAAAGTAAAGCGACAGGAATTGAGATGCGTGGTTTTTAGGGTTGCAGGACTCACTGAGAAGGTGACATGTGAGCAAATACTGAAAGGAGTGAACCAGGATGTTCTTTGGGGCAGGAAATTCCAGTCAGGAGAGGAGGATTGCAAGGATGTGAGACGGAGTTTTCCTGGTTGGTCTGAAGATGAAGGAGGCCAGTGCAGACGGACCAGAGCAAGAGACAATGAAAGCAGTGGGACCCAAGGCCCGAGCAGAGCCAAGGGAAGATCCAGCTGGGCTTAGAAGCCACCGTGAGACCTTTGATATTTATGCCAGTGACATGAGGAACCATCCAAGGATCTGAGCAGGTGGTCTGATGGTCATATCTGCACCAGCCCAGAAGAATATGGCTGTTTATTTTATTTATTTATTATTTATTTTACTTTTTTTAATTACTATTTTTATTTTTTATTCAGAAATTTATTTGCTGAACAATCAAACAAGCTTCTAATGAAATAATATAATATATATATAAATTCTGAAAATTAGATTTACCCCCAAGAGACCCCCCAATTGCCCACCCTTATCCCTCCTCTTCCTCCTTCCCAATACATCTCTACAAATGCCTTAGGTTGTATGACATTACACCTTATCCGGATTTCAAACATGAGAATTGACTTCCTTTCTCAATGGCCAGGGTCTAGCTCCAGCCTCCACAGATGAGTGAAGACATTTGACCCTTGGTTCTCTGGGTTATGCTGATTTCACTCAGCATAATTTCTTCCATAGCCATCCGTTTACCTTCAAAGGCTCCGATATCATTGTTTCTAATTGCTGAGTAAAACACTCTATGATTTTTTTTATCAGAACAAGGTTTTATTTTGATTTTCAATATAAAAGTATAATAAAATATTAAATATATCTTATTTTCTTCTTTGTATGTGTGCACTAGATTTCTAGAGCTACCTTAGCAAATTATCACAGACTGGATGGCTTAAAATAGTTAAACTTGAGCACCAAAGGTAGGAAGTCCAAATTGAAGGTGTGGCCCACTCTGAAGCCCGTGAGGAGTCCTTCCTCGCCTCTTGCCAGTCTCTGGAGATTTGAAGACGATCTTTGGCATTTCTTGGCTTGGAGCCACATTGCTCCATCCCTGGCCCTCTCCCTGTGTGTCTCTCTCTTTCTATAAGGACATCGCCATCATTTTGGATCAGGGCCTCAATCTAGTCCAGTACAGCCTCATCTCAACATAGCTAATTCCATCTTCAATGACCCTGTTTCAAATGAGATCACATTCTGGAGTGCTAAGGATTAGGATTTCAATCTATCTTTTCTTTGAGGGGATGCAGAATTCAACCCACCACATGATGTCTCCAAGCAATTCTGATTCAGATCCCTGAGATGCACATGTGCCCGAGAAGATCATTTTCTGACCTGGTCAGCGAGAGGGTAGTTAGTAGGCTACCAGGGCACAGAACATTGACAACAGTGCTAGAAATTTTGGCAAAGGATTATGGGTGGTACCCGGTGCCTGATCTCAAACTTGCCCCCTAGTGATGTGCTGGGGAAGACAGTCCTCAAGATCTAGCAAACTGAGCAGTGTAGCAAAAACCTCGGCTATGTTTCGTTCTGGGTTGGTACCTTGTCTAACTGTGTGTGTCTGTGTGTGCGCAAAGCAGTGTGCATTTGTGTTTGTACGTGGGGCTCTATGTGTGTCTTGGCCTGAGTGTCTCTGTCTGTGACTAGGTGTGCACATGGTGACCTGTGCTAAGTCAGCGTGTCTTTGCATCTGTGAGTGTGAGTACGAATGCCTGTGTGTGCAAAATGGAATCTGTGGGTAGTTTTACACACATGTGTCTGTCAGTTTTCATAAGTGTGTTTACACAACAGGCTCTGAATATCTACTGAAATCCTAGAAGCTGTATTTGCAAAGTGAAACCAGACCAGTTCTGGATTGTCTGGGCCTGTCGATCCCAAGAGCAGCTTTGTCTTTCCAGAATCCACTGGTATCCACACTTGCTTCTCCTGGAGAGAGAGCAAACCCACTGGCTTTGCCTCCCATCCTGATGCTGGGAAAAAAACAGCAGAACTTCAAAGGCCAGGCCTTCTAACCCCACAGTCCTCACGATCACTGGGAACCATGGGGCAGGAGAAAAAATAAGTAGCCCCATTTGATATGTTTCCAGCATATCAAAAATTCTCCAAACCCTCCCATCTAGACAGGCTAGAAAGAGAAAAGGAAGAACAACCAGACTGGGTTAATAAAAGCTTTCATAAAACAAAAAGACCATTTATGAGAAAGTCCCTGAGAAAAGGCAAAGTACTACACAAAGGTAAGATGTTGTTTGAATGATGGAAACCAACTCTTTAGTGAGAGAGAAAACAGGACAGTGGTCTGAGAGTGTTGTGGGAAACAGGATGACCTCTCTGGGGCTTTCTGCTATAGTGTCAACCAGAACCCCCTTAGCCTATTCTGTGCCGTGATACTTCCTCCCACTTGCTTTCAGGCACAGAGTAAGAACTCAAATGTGCACTACATCTTTGCTTTAGTTCATAGAGGCAAGGTGGAAGTCATGAAGAACGACGAGGTTGTCATTTCCAGAAGAATAATAACCAACATTTTCATGGACATCATAGAGGCAACGCTCACACAGTCCGCATGACGCCATGTGAGGCAAAATAATTATTATTCCCCTTTTACAGATGAAGAAATGCATGTGGAGCAATGAAGCAACTAGCTCAATGTTGACCTGCTACTTACCAGTGGCTTTACATTGCTATTAACAAATGCTTAAGATAAATCAGCTTTTGCAGAGAGAAGTTGGGCTTTGACTCGCAGTTCGGAGGTTTCCATACATGGTTGATTGGACCTGTTGGTTTGGGTCTGTGGGGAGGTGGCGCATCATGGTGGGTACACATGGAGGAACAAAACACCCGTCTCCTGACCAGGAAGCAAAAGAGAAGAAAGCAGAAGGGACCAGAGTCCCCCGGTCGCTTTGAGGGCACAATCTCAATGCCCTGAGGCCTCCCTCTAGGCCCTGCCTCCTAACGCTCTGCCACCTGCCAATGATACCTCCCTAAGGACCAAACCTTTGCCATGTGGACCATTGGGGGACCCTTAAGATCTGAACTGCAGCAGCTAGGAATCAAATTGCATCCTCCAAGGATTGTTCTATTGTGAGTTTTCTTCACAATCTTAAAACTAGACCGGATTACCATCCTTCCTTCCTGGCAGCTAGACAGTACAAAAACTCAGCTCCTCAATAAAATTAAAAAAATAAATAAATTGTTAACTTATTAAAAAAAGAAATGGAAAAGCAAAAAAAGGTCTTTTTTTTTTCTTAAAAAATTAACTCTAGATAGCTGCTGTCTTTGGTCAAGGTTAGGAACAACATCAAGTTGTCCATACTCTCTAATGTTCCACCAAAATCAGAGGTAAAGAAATTAAGATAAGGGAAGGCTTCTGAGCAAATTAGCAGCTGGACTGAGGAATTCCACAGGTATTCTTTTCCCTTGGACACCCACCAACCATTTAGCCTTTCTGGCCCAACTTTCTGTATCTAAGAACTGAAGAGTTTTGAACAAGCTACATTATGAGCAAGTCCTAGTATTCTGTCGTTGTATATTAAAAAGATGTATTATAATATATACACTAGGAAAATCACACACACACACACACACACATACACACACACACACACACACACACACCAGGAGATGCACAAGGATTCTCATGGAGCTCTGTAAACAAAAATCATTAGCTAGTCATAAAGTTTGTGGTTGTTTCATGTTTATATAAAGCTAGCCTGGAAGCACTTGTATTAACAAGAGCAGCATCAAAGCCCTGACCGGGTAAATCTTATAGGGATCTTTAGTAATAGTGAATTCTATTTCCCTAGAGGAATAAAGCAACAGAGCAGGAAATCCAGCCCTCTTGGACTGACCTGTGTCTCCCCAGAATTGCAGTCACCATATGGGACCCAGAGGAGCTTAGTATAAAGTGCTTCCTGGGATGATTGGAGATCTAATCCCCCCACTGCCTAAATAGAGCTCTGTGTCCCTTCTTTATTCCCTTCCTGCTTCTCTCACTGCCACCCCCTGCACCAACTTCAGCCTACATTTCCAGTCGAGGCCCGTGATGGTAGAATGCAGATCTGTGGCCTGAGTGAAAGATCCCAGCTTTGCCAGGGAGGGGCACACAGGGCCTTTCCCGTATCCTCTTGCTTTCCCGTTTCTTCCAGTATTACCAACAACTTCTCTAAAAAAGCAAAAACAAAAATAAAAGAGGAAGCACCTCCCAAAGGGAGAGATTCATGAGCTTGGTGCCTGCAGCCGTTCTCCTCCCTGCAGTTCTTCCTTGAACCCATCAATACCCCTGGGCTGTGCCCTGGAACGTCCAGAGCTCAACCCTGAGTTCCAGAGGCAACCTCCAGTTACCACGCTGGCCCTTCCCAGACTCCCACACTCTCTGCCTTTTCTTCCCTGCCTGCTCCTCTCCCCACTAGTTTTGTGTAGGAGGAGCTCTCTAAATGAAGCCCTTACAGACATCCCCCTCTTGGAGGCCATGTGTTGATCCCCAGGAGCCGACTTGTGGCATTTATTAGTGCAAGAGGGAAAGTGCTTGCCTCATCAGAGAGAGCAGCTGGAGACAGGGCTTTTCAAAGGCATGTAACTGACCTCTAGCTCAGCTGCTGGGTGTCTGGGTATTGCAGACTCAGATGATTCCCGTTCTTTCTCTCTCTTCTCCCACCAGTCTTCACCCTCCACCCGCTCCTTTCAGGAGTGTCCTGACCTTGTGAGGCCTGAATCCCCCCCATCCATCTCCCTACATTGTGTCTCTCCGGTGAACTCATGCTGGGAGATTAATTGCTGCTATCACCCCTAATCCATCACACTTCCCAAAGATTGTTTTGACATCTAGTTAATTTTTGGCTGATGATTTATCAAATTCTTATTACCGTGCTCTGAAGGGGCTCATTTATTGTGTTGATTCATGGTAATGATAAAGGGGAAGCATTTTGAATTTTAACTACATTTCCCTCATGCTGCTTCTATCCAGTGTAGTTAAAAAAAAAAAGAAGAAGAAGAAAAGAAAAAGAAAAAAGGGAAAAGGGGAAGAGGAGGGGTGAAAGAAAAGGAAGAGGGGGAAAGAATTCTTCCATTATGTGGGCAAAAGTTAAAAGTCTGAAAAAGGTTATGTACATGTGCACACACACACACACACACACACGAAGTATTTTTAGCATCTGGAGCTGAACTACATTTGGAAAGCTCATACCCTTAAGGCTCTTAAACATTTATTGCCCTGTAATATTACCTAAATGTCTACTACCATTTTACTCAAATAGAATTTAATGGTAAATGACTTCAGTCATGTACCAGTGGAAATGTAAAATGAGTGTCTCTGCTAGGCCAGATGGCCATCCCACCTCTTAAAAGTGCAATGAGACTTTCCTGTGCCGCTCTGGTCACTCCCCAGACCTTTCCTTCGCCACTCAGCTTTTTGTAATAAACCTAGATGATGAGAAAGAATCCAAAGTCAATGCTTGCCCTTTTTGCAAGGATTGAGGGAAGCTGGTGTCTCCGAGATGGAGCTGAGAGGGGACAAAAGAATATGAAGACACAGAGGCTCATTGGCAGTCACAAGGGTGGCCATGGGGGTACATGATGAATTCAGGCCCACAGAGTAGGGAAGGCCCTGCAGCCACCAGGGTATAGACACTGGGAGATGTGTGTTCACAGAGGTAGGATAAGAGTTGCGACCAAGGGGAATAAGGGAATATCATAAATCTTTTCATCAGGAATGTCCAACAAAAAAAGAAAACAAAATAAGAGAGAGAGAGATTCCATGCTTGGGCTTTTCTGGATACAGAACAGACCTGGCTTTGGTTGCTGTTAGGACCAAGACTGTTATCAGGGAAGCACCCATGCTACTCCTTCACCCACTCCACACACACCTCTCATCACCTGACCATTCTTCCCTCTTTCTTCCAATCCCACAAAGTGCTGGGACTCACTGCAGGAAATCAGGGTTACCCCGAAATCTTTAGTGCATCTATACATGTGGCTGGCTGCGCAATGGAGTACAGGAATTTTACAGGTGACGTGATGTGGTATTTAAACAGATGTGGAGAGAAAAAGGCTCAAGTACCTTCCCTGTGCCCTCACACATAAATTGGGCTGTTTTTGCTCATCTTCTGTGTTTCGAAAAAGTTTATAAAATGTCCTGTCTCTTACAGGTAGTGAAATTGACATGTAAAACAATCTAGGCCTAGACATATGTTCATCTAGAAATATTAATATCATTTATGCATATGTGTATATATGATACCTACTTGGAGAAGGCAATGACAGAAATTATTTAAGACTTAGTTACTGATTTTTCCCACCTTAATTTACATTTTATTCTATTTTGGTATTTTCATCAACCATTTTCCAATTTGACTTAGTTTACTAATATAATACATTGATGTGTACAGGTTGAGCATTCCTAATCCGAAAATCTGAAACCTGAAATGCTCTAAAAGCTGAATGTTTTTGAATGCCAGCATGTTACTACAAATGAGAAATTTTACAAGAAACTTTTTGTTTCCTGCAAAAGAAATTATTAAAAATGTTGTATAAAATTATTTTCAGGCTATATGCATAACTCTACATGAAATATAAATGAAGTGTTAGGGTTCCATCTCCCAATATATCTCATTATTTCCAGTATATGCATATATCCCCAAATTGAAAAAAAAATTCTAAAACATGCCTGGTCCCGAGCATTTTGGATAAGAGATACTCAAGCTGTAATTGGCCAAAACTTTCATTCAACATTTTAAAAAATCTATCTTACCTGTAGTTATGTCTCATTTAACTTTATATCATGCATATTTGCATCCTCTCTATTTTTCTTAATCATCCTTTCTAGAGATTTGTCTACATTAACCTTTTCCCATCTCAGTAAGCACACCACCGTGCAATTAGCTATGGAGGCTGAAATTTGCATCATCATCCTGGCGCCACTGTATTCTTTACTCTTAATCCAGCTACAGATCATTTAGGAGAAGATATTTCCTGAGTTGGACCACTCCTCGCCACCTCCCTCTTTACCTTCCTGCAACATCCCTCCCCCAGATCTGTGCTATCGATCATCTCTTAACTTATACCTTCAGCATCCCCAGCACCCTCTATGATCTCACCTTCTACTCATTCCACACCCTCTGGTCATCATGGTCTCTATTCCCCCAACAGGCTGACCAATCCTCTTCTTAGGACCTTCACCCTTGCGGCTATCTCTACCTGAATGTTCTTCCCCAGATAGTAAAATGGGCAGTTATAAACATTCTTGCCTTTTCTCAAATTCCATGTTGTTATGATTATCTTCCATCTCTTTCAGTAAACTACTTCAGCTCCTACTTTACAATGAAAATAAGAATCAGAACATAGTCAAAATCTAGTGTGGAATAGAAGTGCCACTGTTGGTTGCTGGGGACAGATGAACAGGTTGTGGGAAGGGTTACAGCAACATGCTCAGGGTAGGATTCACTGACTGGTAAGAGAGCAACACACACAATTTTGCCACTTTTTTCCTTCTGTAAGTGACTCATCCTCTGACTGCCATTTTTCAATGACTTTTGGAAAGACTGACTGTGGTTTTCACAGTGTTTCCAACTTTGTCCGTTAAAGAAAACAGCGTGTTAGTCAGCTTTGTGTCACTGTAACAAAATGCCTAAAAGAATCAACAAACAAGGAGAAAAGGTTTATTTTAGCTCATAATTCCATGGTGTTCAGTCCATGGTTGTTTGGACCTATGGCTTTGGGGCCTGAAGCAAGGCAGAATGTCGCAGCAGGGAGCGTGTGACAGAGGACGTTGTTCACCTTACGATGCACAGGAAGCAAGGAGAAAGAAACAGGAAGGAGCTGGGGTGCACCAAGGGTACAGCCCAATGACCTACCTTTCTCCTACCAAGACCCACAACTCAAAGGTTTCACCACCTCTCAATAGCATTATGAGCTGGGAACCAAACTTTTAACCATCAGCCTTTGGGGAACATTAAAGATCCAAACTAAAGCAGGCAGGCATCAAGCACAAGAGAAAAAGGTGCTCTGGGAAGCAGCTGCTCCCCATGTTCCCTCCCTTCTCCACCTGAAAGCCCTGCCCGGCTGGCCTCCTTCCATCGTGTCTGGGATGAAGCACAACCACAATGGCCATAGATGGTCACTTCTGCTCTTTCCTATTTATCTCCTCTGTGCCTCCCTTTTAGAGCTCACGTACCTTTCCCAACAGGCCCTTTCTCTCTCCAGAATTAAAGCCAGGTCAAGTTGAATGCAACCTAGAAAGAAGACTATCTCTTGGTCCCTATGTGTTCTACCCTCTCTGCATCTACCCCATTTTAGCCGAAATTCCCCAAAGAGGAATCAAACTCCCTATCTTCACTTCCTTATCTCTGCACCTTTTTCAGACTTCTACCCTCCTCCTCCACATGTCTACCTCTTACCCAACTCCCAGTGACCTTCTTCCTGATATACTTCTAAAGCTTTATTTTCCTGACCTCATGGCAGCACTAATCATGGTTGACCTCTCTCTCCTTTCTTAAATGAATCCTTTCCCAATCCGCCCTTTTAGCATTTTCAGTGCTCCCACACCATGGCAACTCATGGATAGCTTCTCTTTCCTAGGATGCCATGACTGGGCTTTTTTCTTAGCTCTTGGACATAATCACAGTCTCCTCTTTCCCAGCCCATACATTCACCGTCATCCCCCAAATGCACATCTATCTCAGCATTCTGAGTTTTGCCCCCTTCTTTACAAAATCTTCCCAGGTGATCCTATATGACTCCAGCAATCATCTATATTTTGGTGTCTTCCAGATAACTCTATAGTAATTGCATCAAAATTATAAATTAATATTATTTATAGCAGTTGAAGAAAATGTTATGCATCCACATTAATTAAAGTCATCATGTGTATGTTTCCATAGAAGAAAGACATTTTCTTCAAGTAACTCCTGCCCATTTTCTATTTGACTATTTTCCAGGAGTTAAACATACTTCTATTGCTACATGAATGAGATTATTATGTGCATCTTTTCTACTCTATTGTTTTAGTATAGATTAAAACTATTAATGGTTGTATATTTATTCTGCAACTGACACCTTATCAAACATTCTAATGCTAATAAATTTCCAAATACTTATTATTCATTTTCCAAATTATCAATAATATAATCTGTGAATTATATAAATTGTTTTCTTCTCCTTTCCAGGATTTAAGACTTCCATTATCTTGTGCTATTTCTGGAACTCTCAGAATATTATTAAATGATAATGTTGGTAGCCAGTATGTTTAATTTGTCCTAGATTTTAATGGGACTGTCTCTAGCATTTTATTATTTAAACATAATTATGGTTTTTTATTTAATGTGCATATCATTCATTATGTTAAAGTATCTTTATATTTCAAGTTTAGTAGGGATGATGTTTGTAATTAATCGAGAATGGAATTAAACTTTATAAATTCTTTTGGGACATCTGTCAGGATAATGTTATGATTTTGTTTGACTATTTGTAGTGATGAAATTTATTTTAAAGTAGATTAATGTTAAGGCATCGTCGCATTTCTGGAATAATCCTTTTTTAGCCATGCATAGTCATTTTACCTCTGAGTAACATGCCCAGTCTTTTTATCTATTTCTCTCTCTCTCTCTCTCTATCTCTTTCTCATTTTTATTGTGATAGGGGCTCATTAAGTTGCTGAGGGTCTCAATAAATTGCCCAGTCTGGTCTGGAACCTGTGATCCTCCTGCCTCAGCCTCCTGACTAACTGAGATTACAGGCATGTACCATGGTGCCCAGAACATGATCTCTCTTTAACATTCTTTTGGCTATAACTTGTTAATATTTTAGTAAGGATTTTTGCACCCATACTCAAAAGTGAGATTGACTTATGGTTTATTTCTAAAGTATTAATTGTGGACTTTTGGGTTCAGTATTTTGACAGCTGGTCAATTGGGATGATTTCCATCTTTTCCTAAGCTCTGAATAGTTTAAATATTGCCTTCTTGAATATGTTTCTACAAAATATTTGGGAGGGGCTGGATCAGTGGCTTGGCAGGTACAGTGCTTGCCCCCTCATGCACGGGTTCAAACCCCAGCACCCATATACACAACCAAGTGTCAGAGCAACGAAAGCCATGCGAAAAACTCAATGAAAAATTGATTCTGTCTCTCTCTCTCTCTCTCTCACTGTCCTTCTCTCTTTAAAAAAATATTTGGGGGAACTAATTATTTTATCAGTTTTTTCACTTGTATCCATATTATTGGTTACTTGCTAAATAGCCCTCCTGGTATTCAAAAACTTCATTTTTTCCATTCTGATCAAACAGTGAGGTCTGCAAAATTTCTGGTCTTAGGAATTTATTGAAGTTTTTTTTATTGCCAAGAGTAGGATTAATTTTCTCACGCATTGGATGGATATTTCAAAAAAAGATGTAGTTCTATTTTGAGAGCACATGATTCTGTACATATTCAGAGATATGAAAATTTATTAGATCTGATGTCATTATTTACCCAAACTTTGTTGAACTTACATACTGGACTGTGGAAACACCCTTCCTAGCCCTTGACACTAAAATACATTTTTCTTATATTTTTGCAATTTAATTAGCCATTTTCATAGGAACTGAAAGGCAGAAATTAGACATACATTATCACAACTCTATTTTTACCTAGACATTCCCAGAGGAATCTTTCTAAAATGCAAATATCATAACAAAACATTTTATCTATGACTTTTAAAATATTCCACTTCTGCTCTCTACTCCCCATTCCCTACTTATCCTTCAGGATAAAGGTCAAACTCCTTAAAATGACCTTCAGCTTCTGGATCCTGCTTGCCTCTCTTTCTCTTTCTGACCAGCATCATATATAACTTAATTTGGTAATCATAGTGAAACTTGCAGTTTGTCTTTTCCCCCTACCTTGTTCCTGTTTTTCAGAACTCAGGAGATATTCCTTACTGCCTGCTTTCACCTAATTAGATCCTACTTGTCTTTTAGAACTCAGCTTGAATGTCACTTTTAATCCACAGGCTGAGACGAAGCTTCTGAGAGCTCCCCCCACATTCTAGCTCACCCTGGTTCCTGCTTTTAGTGTTTATCCCATTGGGCTATGATTGCCTCTCTTCCTAGGCTATGAGCTCCTGTGCCCAGAGGTTGGGTGGCTTGTTTAGGACATGGTCCAGTGCCTCTTATAAAATCAATGCCCCAGAGAACCAGGATGCTAGATGAGTTTCAGTCCCACTGTTTGTGTGTCTATGTGCATTACCAGGGACTAGGTAGAAGTGAGCTCTTTGGTTGAACACTTTGTAAAAATATAACTGACGTCTTCGAGTGTTTACTATATTCCAGGCACTGAACAGCGGTATTATTTTTCAAAGATGGCTTAATGGGTGTACAACCAATGGCATGTCCCAGGATACCAGGCTTAATAGGGAGCCTTGAGTCTAAAATATATGCTCTGTGGACACCATCTGGAAATTTGTGACCTGTAAGCAAAATCTTATGTAACAAAGGAGGGTGGCAGTTGTTTGGAGCCTCAGCTTAGGTGTGGTCCCACTCATACCACCATGCCACATCTCCTGGTTGGATTCTCAGTGAACTGCTTCCTCCACCTTTGCCCAGTAAGTGCTTCTATTCTCTGCTCCTGGGGCACAGGGAAGGCTAGGATTGGGTCCTTATACCCTGCATGCTAAGTCCTAAGACAGGGCCTTGGGCATCTGTGAGAGTCTGCTTTGATCTGCAAGTATCCCCATTGTTCTAAGAAAAAAATTAAATTAAATGGCAAATCAAAGGAGAAGTTGAGAGAACAGAAGAAAGGAAACAGCTTTTTTCCAGCTTTTTAAACAAAAAGCCTTCATTTTGCTCAGGAGTCCCACAAATTGTGTAGCTGGCCCTGCTGTTGCTCCCATTTCAAAGATAAGGATAATGAAGCCACTGTTAGTTTTCCTTTTCTTTTTTCCAAGAGGTAGAGGAAAGGGAGGGAGGGAGGGAAAGAGAGAATCACATTTATTTTTTCACCTGGTGTTTGTTTTTCTGACACTTAGCTGTGTATATGATGCTGGGGTTCAAATCCGGGTCCTCGTACATGCCAAGCAAGTGCTCTACTGCTGAGCCACTGCTTCAGCCTGACTGCTAGTCTTATATGGAGATTCTATGAAAATAAGAAAGATACCCTCTCTGGCAACCCAATTACAAAAACGAAGTGCTTGATTTCAGTCCATTCTTGCCAGTTTAGCTTCATGCCTTCATGTAGGACACAAAATCTGGAATCATCTGAAATGACTCTGAGGGAAATGGAAGACTACAACCTACCCAAGGGAGCAGGACTCCTAGATGGTGTACCAGGATTCAAACACATACATTCTGGCTTCGGTATCTGTATTTTAAACCAGTATATTAGTGTTTCCAAATTTGCCTGATGAAAACATAAATATCTGAATTATCTCTTGAAATACAATTTTCCAGGCTTTTCCTAACACCTTGGATATCAGATGGCCTAGGGAAGAAGTCTGGAAAGCAAGCTGCAGCTTTTAGTAAGTGCCACAGGTGATCTGCTTTGTCTTAGAAGCTACAGAAACCATCATGGTACTGCGTTCCACAGGACCTGAGTCTTCCGTTTGCAAAGGACACAACCAGAAAGTAATAGCAGACACAGATAAATAAACATAAATGAGAAAAACTCTAGTTAGTGGCAACACTGTGATCAAAGGAAGAATAAGTTCTGGTTTTATACTGTTCTTGAAATGTGCTCTATACAGTAGTCAGGCATCACTTAACACAAGAGATACATTCTGAGAAGTGTCTCCTTAGGTAATTTGTGCAAACATCAGAGTGTACTTCCACAAATTAACACAACAGCATCATTAGGCAATGCACTCTCTTTTTTTTTTAAGAGAGAGAGAGAGAGAAAGAGAGAATCAATTTTATTTATTTTTCATCTGGGTTTTATTTCTCTAACACCTAGCTGTATATGTGGTGTTAGGGTTTGAACCCAGGTCCTTGCACAAGCCAGGCAAGCACTCTACCAGTGAGCCACCTTTCCAGCCCCAGCAATGCACACTTATAGGGTCATTATTATACATATCATTCATTGTTGATGCAAACGTGGCACATGACCGATCCCATCCCTGTATCAATAACACAATTTTCCTCTAAATTGAGAGGTATTTGGGAAAGTATGAAAGATGTTCCCCTTCTTTCCATAATAGTGTATTTGTATGAAATTGGTCATACTACTAAAAAATACAATATTGGAGAAATATATGAAACAAATCTTTTAAGACAATATAAATCAAGTAGTGATAGATTGTAAACACAGAGAAATACTTGAGATGGGCCTTATCTCCATCCCATCCTAGCTTTGTGCCTTGAGGTATTTATCAGGGCCAAGTGCAGGGAAAGGAAAACAGCAGCAATCAGAGCTGAGGAGAATAAGATTAGAGCTCAGAGAAGTTGCAAAAGCTTGCTTCTGTTAGGAAGAATACCAAGAAACTACACAGGGACAGAGATCCCGAAATCAATGTAACGGAACCAGAGAGTCTTTGGCTGATACCAAATTGCTTATTCATACCTTGAGCATCTACTTGGCCTGGCAAAAAAACAACCATCTGGGATATAAAACCTGAGCAACTACTGAAGTTCCCAAATTACAGGGAGATGACGAGCCATAATTAACAGAATAAAAGAGAATCCATTGAATATCCAGCATATTCAGTAAAGTTTCAGAAGACCAGGACCTTGAATTTGATTACATTAGCCTTAGTGTAAAGATTACTTAACATCTGTCTTTAAAAAAAAAAAAACAAATCTTAGGAGATCCATAAGTAAATTTACTACCACTTGGATCAAAACACTCTCTGAAAGAAGAAAATAAAATATCAGACACTCAACAAAGTAATAATTAGAATATGAAACACCTACTAAAAATTGCCAGACATACAAAAAATAAGGAAAATATGATCCATTATAATGAAAATCAGTCATCAAAATACTGCAGATCAACAGAATATTCTGTTGAATATGTTTAAACATTTAAAGGAAAATATGACCATAACAAGGAGTAAAATGAAGACTAGAAAAATGATCTAAGTGAACATACTAAGGTTAAAAATATATCTGAAATTAAAAAAACAGGGCTAGAGTGTAGCTCAGTGGTAGAACTTGTGCTTGGCATTGTGACATTGTAAGGCCCTGGGTTCAAAGCCTAGTACTACCCCCCCAAAAAAATTACCCTACTGGAATTAAAACAAAATGAGGTACAAAAGAATCAAAAACAATGAATCAAAAACAATGAATCTGAAGATATAACAAAAAGCATTATAAAAATTAAAGCATTAAGAGAAAAGAAAATATTGTAAAGAAGTTATTGGAAGTTTAGTGGCATACATATATGTAATTGGACTTCCAGAAGAAATGTGGGGGAAAACAAATGATCTTAAAAAATAACAGCTAAATATTTGTATATTTGATGAAAAAATACAGATGAATATATCAAAGTTACTTTAGAAATTCCAAGGAAAATAAACACAGAAAAAGCAGTACCAGAGTACATCATTTTAAAAAGCTGATGGGGAAAATCTTTAAGAAAAAAATTATTTAAAATAGCCGGGTAAATAAAAAGGGAGTAAAGATGAGAATATCAACTGATTTCTTGTGAGAATCAATGCCAACCAGAATACAATAGAATGCTTTGTAACAAGCGCAAACCACAACAAAAACCTCAGCAATCAAAAATCGTGACCTCAAAAATTTCTATCCTAAAGAAAACACAATGTAGTGTTATTCAGTTATAAAGAAAAGTAAAATGGTGGCATTTGAAGGAAATAGATGGAACTAGAGACCATGATGTTACATGAAATAAGTCAAACTTATAAGGTTAAGAGTGTCCTACGTCTTCTCTCATACGTGGAAATGAAGGAAAAAGGAAAACTAAGGTGGAGGTGGACCTCCTAAAAATCAAGGGGAAATCAGTAGTGGAAAGGGACCAAAAGATGAGAGGCAGGGAGGAATCGGGAGTGCTGGGGAGTGATATTAGTTGGCCAAATTATATCGTTATATTGTTTACATGTATGAATTAACAACAAATCTCATCCATATGTATACCGATAAAAATGTGGACAAAAAATTTTCTAGCCTGTGATAATGTCATGAGAGTAAAATTTTGAGACAAACAGAAGCTGAAAGGATTTCTTATCACTTCCTAACGACAACAACAACAACAACAAAATGTTTCAAGGAAATTCTTTGCACTGAAGGAAAATAAGTCCTTGTGGAAAATCAGAGTGATTATAAAAGAATGAAATTTCTAATAAATGGCAAATATGTGCAAATATGAAAGACATTTATATGTAATTTACCTTTCAAAGATAATAATTTAGAATAATAGAAATGGCAATATATTGTATGAATTACAGTATTTGGGGCAGTAAAATAAATGACAAAAAATAGTAGAAGGGATAGGGAGGAGTAAGTAATTTGGAAGTAATAACTTCATTGAGATAAAATTCAACAAATATTTAACTCACCCATGTAAAGTGTGCAACTCAATGATTTTCAAAATATTCAGAGTTGGGCAACCACAAGTATAATCAAAAAATATTTTTTTGATACTAGGGATTGAACCTAGGGGTGTTTTACTGCTGAGCTACATCTCAGTAGTCCTTTTTATATTTTTATTTTGAGACAGGATATTGTTAAGTTGCTTAGGGCCTCACTAAGTTGCTGAGGGTGACCTCAAATTTGTGATCCTCCTGCCTCAGCCTCTCAAGTTGCTAGGATTACAGCCATACACCATATCTAAAAATAAAACATAAATGTCAAAGATTGCAATAATATAATAAAAAGCAAGAGCTAAGTAGATCCTGTCTAAAGAATCATGATTTTAAAACAGGAATGGATAGGTTAAACATAAAAGGATGGAAAATAATAGCCTATTCAAACACTGACTATAATACCAAAATGGCTATATCAATATCAAAGTAAGCTTTAGGATACATTACCAGAGATAAAGGGTGGATTTCACAATGGTAAAATTCAATTCTTCAAGGTGACATAATAATATTCCCAAGTGTGTATGCTCTAAGAACAAAGTTTAAAAATGTGTAGTAAGAACATTCTCAGATACAAAAGGAAAACGACAAAAATCCATAATGATAATTAGAACATTAAAAAATTCTCATCAGTAGCCAAAATAACTAACATGAAAAAGAGCAGTCATAATACAGAAAACATACACAATACTGTAAATGAACTTTATAGTATATTCTACCCAACAATAACAGAATAAAAAGCCTCTTCAAGAGCACCAGAAATTTTCTCCAAAATAGCAAAAGTATAGCTGAAAATTCATGAATATTTGGATAAATAAAATAAAAAAATACTAGATAAAACTTTTATTGCATGATAATGAAAACATATCTTATCAGGACAGATATTGATAATAGATCTACTGTAACAAAGCACAGTAATCATGGGAAAAGTATATAAGGTGACTATAGCATATGGATATACATGATATCACTGTCAAAAAGAAATAAGGGTCTAGGATTGGCCTTAACTTATTACCTCACTATGCCAATATACATGCATGCATGAATATGTATGTAACAACAGTTCCCTCCAATATGTAAGACTATGTTGAACAAATAAAAAAAATCCAACTTTTTTTTTAATTTTTTTATTTTTGAGCAACCTTACAAGATTTTAACAAAACAATATAAAATGTGTATAAGATGTGTATATATTCTGGACATTGCAACTGTCCCCAGGAGTGCCCACCCCAATTACCCTCTCTTATCCCTCCCTTCCCCTTCCCGTTATAAATCTAAAGATAGTATTAAATTGTAAAGCATTACATCTTATCTGAATTTAACTCATGTTTCTAGACCAACTTTCTCATTGTCCAGGGTCTAGTCCCCACCTCCACAGATGAGTGGAGACAATCGACCCTTAGATCTCTGGGTTAAGCTGATTTTA
>PVKS010029957.1:0-24860 GCA_004027875.1 Aplodontia rufa | reverse complement strand
AATAGAAGACCTGGAAACAAACCCTCAAATCTTTAAACATCTGATTTTTGACAAAGGGGGACAAAATATTACATGGAGGAGAGACAGCCTCTTCAACAAATGGTGCTGGACAAATTGGTCATCCACTTGCAGAAAGTTGAAATTAGACCCATATCTTTCTCTTTGCAGGAGAATCAAATCAAAATGGATCAAGGAGCTAGGAATTAAACCAGCTACCTTGCAAATGATGGAAGACAAATTAGGTCCAACACTTCAGCATTTGGGAGTAGGCAAAGACTTTCTCAACATGTCTCCAAAGTGAAGGAAGTAAAGTCAAAAATCAGTGAATGGGATGCCATAAAGCTAAAAAGCTTTTGCACTGCCAAGGAAATAATCAAGAGAGTCAAGAGGTTTCCTACAGAATTGGAGAGAATCATGGGCTGTGATTCCTCTGACAGGGGCCTCATATCCAGAATCTACAAAATCCTCAAAAATCTCAAATACAAAAATACAACCCAATTAATAAATGGGCCAAAGAGTTAAACAGAAACTTCTCAACAGAGGACATTTATCAAGGCAATGAATACATGAGAAAGTGCTCTAAATCACTAGGAATCAGAGAAATGCAAATGAAAACTACTTTAAGATTTCACCTCACACCAGTCAGATTGGCAAAAATGAAGAAAATAAATAACAATAGATGCTGGAGGGGTACACTAGCACACTGTTGGAGGAACTGCAGACTGGAACAGCCCCTCTGGAAAGCAGTGTGGAGAATCCTCAAAAAACTAGGGATGAACCCATCATATGATCCAGCTATTCCTCTACTGGGTATTTTTCCAGGGGATTTAGAATCAGCACATTACAGTGACACAGCAAAATCTATGTCAATAGCAGCTCAATTTACAATAGCTAAATTATGGAAGCAACCCAGATACCCCTCATTGGATGAATGGATTCAAAAACTGTGGTACATATATACCATGGAGTTCTACTCAGCAATGAGAAACAATGAAATCGCAGCCTTTGAAGGTAAATGGATGGCTATGGAAGAAATCATGCTGAGTGAAGTCAGCATAACCCAGAGAACTAAGGGTCGAATGTCTTCATTCATCTGTGGAGGCTGGAGCTAAACCCTGACCATTGTGAAAGGTGGTCAACTCTCATGTATTAAACCCTGGTAAGGCATAGTGACATATAACCTAAGGCATTGGTAGAGATGTATTGGGAAGGGGGGCGAGGAATAAGGGTGGATAATTGGGGGGAACTCAGGGGTAAATCTAATTTTCACTATATATATATATTATTTCATTAGAAGCTTGTTTGTTCAACAAATACATTTCTGAATAAAATAAAAAAAGAATATAGTATTCATCTTTCTGTCTGATTTCACTTGGCATAATGCTCACTAAGCTCATTCATGTCATGGCAGAATTTCCTACTTTTTAAAGGCTGAATAGTATTTTACTATATGTGTATGTATACATAAACAAATATATATCTCACATTTATAAAATCCATATTCACTGATGGGCACTTTAGCTGCATTCCAATCTTGGCTATTACGAATAATGCTGCAATGAACATGGGAATGTGAACATCTCTTTGATATACTCATTTTAATTCCTTTGGAGATATATATATATATATATATATATATATATATATCCATCCAGAAGTGGAACTGCTGAATCACATGGCAATTCTATTTTCAGGCTGGTTTTTTTTTTGTTGTTGTTGTTACTGTTTTTTGGGGGGTGTATGTGCAGGGCAAGGGTATTGGGATTGAAACCAAGACTTCATGTATGCTAGGCAAGCCACAGAGCTACAATCTCAGTTCCTTTTCCTTTTATTTTCAATTTCATGAGGAATGTCCATGCTGTTTTTGAAACTTGATGTACTAATTTATAATACCATTAACAATAAATATATAAAGATTTCCTTTTCTCTGCATCCTGGCCAACATTTATCTTTCAGCTTTTTAATAATAATCAATCTAACAGGTCTAAGATAAAATAGCTCACTGTGATTTAAGTTCCACTTTTCTGATCATTAGGGATGTTGCACATTTTTTCATATACCTCTTGGTCTTTTGTATGTCCTGTTTTGAGAATTGTCCATTGGGGTCTTTTGCCCATTTTCCTTTTTTTTAAACAGGGTTGCTTATTTTTTGTTATTGCATAATCTGAGATCCTTATATATAGAAATTCGTCCCTTACTCAATACATCATTTGCAAGTATTTTTTTCCAATCTGTGACTTCACTCTTAACTTGTTTTCATTTGTTGTGCAGAAGTTTTTATTTGGTTACAATCACATACGTCTAATTTTGCTTTTGTTGCCTGTGCTTGTGAGGTCTTATCTAAGAAAACACTGTGAGACAAATATCAGGGAACTTTTCTCCTAAGTAGCGTTATAGTTGTAAATCATTCATTTGAAGCCTTATTGAGTTGATTCTTGCAGATGGTGGGAGATAAGGGCTTATTTTCATTTTTTTGGTCTGTGGATATTCAGTTTTCCCAATGCTATTTATTGAAGAGTTGTCCTTTCCCCATTGTCATGTGCCCCTGGTACCATTTTAAAAATTGACCATAAATGTATTGCTCTGTTTTTAAGCTATCTCATTACATTGGTTGATGTATCTGTTTTATGCCAATACCATGCTGTTTTTATTACTATAGGTATATATATAATATATTTTGAAATCTAATAGTGATGCTTCCAGCTTTGTTCTTTTTGCTCAAGATGGCTTTGGCTATTCAGGGTATTCTATGGTTCTATACAAATTTTAGGATTTCCCTCCCCCCTATTTTTGTGAAGAATGACTTTGAGGTTTTCTACCCAATCTGTAAGTTTCTTTGAATAGTATAGATAATTTCACAATATTAATTATTATAATCTATAAACACAGGACATCTTTCCATTTATTTGTGCCATCTTCAATTTCTTTCACTGATATTTTACAGTTTTTGATATATATAGATCTTCTATTTTCTTCATAAATTGACTCCTAAGTATTTAAATTTTTTGATGCTATTATAAATGAGATTTTCTTAATTTGACAGGTCATTGCTAGTGTCTAGAAATGATACTGGTTTTTCTATGTAGATTTTGTATCTCACAACTTAATTGAATTTCTTTAACCTAATTGTATCCTGCAACTGTACTGAATTTCTTTAAACTAATAGCTTCTTTGGTGTAGTCTTTAGGAATTTCCGTATATAAGACAATGTTTTCAGCAAACAGAGACAATTTCATTTCTTCCTTTCCCATCTGGATGACTTTTTATTTTTCTTGTCTAACTGCTCTGGCTAGAACTTCTAGTATATTGAATACAAGTGGTGAAAGTAGGCTTCCTTGTCTTCTCCCTGCCTTTAAAAGAAAAGCCTGCCACTGCTTGCCATTAACCATGATATTAACTGTGGGTTTATGTTATGGTTTAGATATGAGGTGTCCCCCAAAAGTTCATGTATGAGACACTGCAAGAAATTTTAGAAGTGAAATGATCAGGCCATGAGTGCTTTTAGCCTCATCAGTGCATTCATCCACTTGAATGGATTAACTGGGTGTTAAGTGTAGGTAGGTGGGTGTGGCTATTTGAGGTTCATTTTTTTATCCTTGGTGAGCAGAGCAGTCTGCCTCCAATCATCAGTGTCCTGAGCTACTTTCTTCTACCACGTCTTTCTGCCCTGATGTTCTACCTCACCTCAGACCCTGAGGAATGGATACGGCCACCTATGGACTGTGACTTCTGAAAACTGTGAGCATCAAATAAACTTTTCATCCTCTAAAGTTGTTCTTGTCAGGTTTTTTAGTCACAGAAGCAAAAAGGCTGACTTCAACAGCCTGTCACATATGGCCTTTATTATATTAAGGAACAATCCTTTTATATTTAATCTGTTGAATTTTTACCATAAATGGAAGTTGAACTTTGTCATATTTTTTTTCTGCATCTATTGAGAGAATCATATGCATTTTGCTCATAATACTATTTTTAAAGAATACAGAAGCTCAGAGTATTCTGGACATGAAAATAATATCAAGTGATTCATTTCCTACTACTTTTTTCGAGTGTGGGGGGGTTACCAGGGATTGAACCCAGGGGCGCTCAAACACTGAGCCACATCCCTACTCTTTTTATTTTAAGATAAAGTCTCACTAAATTACTCAGGGACTCAATAAGTTGCAGAGGCTGGCTTTGAACTTGTGATCCTCCTATCTCAGCCTTCCAAGCCACTGGGATTACAGGCCACTGGGCCTGGCTCATTGCTACTACTGTTCAGAATAAATGAACACATTTATTTCATAAGTAGTCTCAAATGATCATGCTGACATTAAAATGGACAATTATTTCTGAGTTTATAGTTAAAAAGTCCATCTGATAAAAATCCTACATTACAAATAAGAAACTAATGATTAATAGAAATAATTATTTCAGAGGTGAATCAGGAGCAAGCTTCCTAACTTTTAAGTCATCACTTATACAATGCCAACTTAAATCTTATCCTTTTTTTCCTATAGTCATTAATTTTACTTATGTACCCCCAGTATAACAGAAATTAGTCAAATGCTCCTGCTATAAATTCACACCTACTTTAAAGAACAGAAGCAGGGGCTGGAGTGGTAGCTCAGTGGTTATGGTGCTTGCCTGGCATGCTCAAGGATGAGGGTTTGAAATCCAGCACCATGTATACTGCAAAGTGTAACATGAAAAAACAAATAAAATTGATTCTCTCTCACTATCCCTCTCTAAAAAAAGAATACAAGCAAAGAATCACTTGAATCTTCTTGCTAGACCAATGTAAAATAAACTTACTTTGTTTACTTTGAGGCACAACGTAAACCACCTAAAGTTTTATTGCAAATGGACCTAAAATTGATGTTAAACAACTTTTTTTTTTTTAAGAGAGGGAGGGACAGTGAGAGAGAGAGAGAGAAAGAAAAAGAGAATCAATTTTTATTTATTTTTTCATGTGGCTTTCGTTGCTTGGACACTTAGTTGTGTATGTTAGTTGTGTATGTAGTGCTGGGGTTAGAACCCATGTCCTCATGTATGCCAAGCAGCGCTGTAATTGTGGAGCCACCACTCCAGCTCCAATGTTAAACAACTTTTAATACTTTGTTTTTAATGTTGTTAAATGAGTAACAAGGGAACAAACCTCATTATCAGTTTACATATTGTACGAATATGCCATTTGCAAAAAGAACTTTTTCAGTACTGCAGATCAAACATACAGGGTCTCACATGTGCAAAGATAACTTTTTAAAAATAAAATTGCAGTATAACCAACATGTGAAGTTCATTCCAAATAAACTGAAGTATCAAGCAGTTGTACTAGAAAGCTAAATTTTATATAAATTTGTCCTACAATTATCTGAAAATTCAGGGTTAAAACTGGCCAGAAAACAATTTATGGTTTTATCCTAAAACTTTCATTTTCATTTTTGTTCCCTAAGTTCTCAAGCCTTTCATGATATATAATATTTACAACTGAAAAACCTACTGTGTTCCAGGTTCTGCAATAAGCCTAGAAAACACACAATTGAAAACATGTCTCTTCCTTCAAGGAGTACACAATTTAGAAAGTGACCCTAACATGTAAACAAATAAAATAAAATAATATACAATGAATGAACAAAGTAGCAAGGAGAAGGTAAGCAGAGAATGTCAGGGAAGATTTCACGATGATATCCAAACTAGCTTTTAAGGGACCCCAAGAATAATTTGAAAGTAGGACTTAAAGGAGGTCAATATATTTATAAATAAATCAAACTATAAGAAAGACAAATTTAATCTAAAGTTATAGAAGGTAGCCCAGTGGTTTCCAAGGGTCAGGGATGGGTAATGGGTTTTGGAGACTGGAAATGCATACAAGGGAATCACTAAAGTGACAGAAATATTCTGGATGGCTTGTAGTGATGATTACCTGATCATATTATACACATTTGCTAAAATCATTAAATTGTACACAAAATATATGCAAACTGTACACTCAAAATATATATTTCTCATAAGAATTTATACTTATATAAAATTAATTAAAAAACTGGAGAAACTGAATAGGCTATTTTCTTTCTTTTTTTTTAAAGAGAGAGGCAGAGAGTGAAAGAGATAGAAAAAGAGAAAGAATCAATTTTATTTTATTTTTTTCATCTGGCCTTCGTTTCTCGGACATTCAGTTGTGGGGTTTGAATTGGGTCCCTGTGACTGCCAGGCAAATGTTCCAACTACTGAGCCACCACTTCTCTGGCCCCTGAGTGGGCTACTTTTGATACTGCTAAAACTCTTTCATATTCCAATGAATCACAAGGTAGTTTGCAGTACTTTTTTTTTTTTTTTAAGGAGGAAAATGTTTTCTCTAAATAAGCAGAGCTTAAAGCTCCAGTACTGTTTCTTATTTTAGACTTAAGATGTAATAGGCAAAAAATGTTGAGCTTGGCAAAGATCCAAATACAACAGGCTATTTCTGAGTTTACATAATATTACTACTAAAAATGGCATCGCCATAATACATATTTCCATTTATAATGTAATTATTGAATATGTCAGTAAGAGAATACTAGATCAGGAGAATTCTTTTTAACGAGATTGATTCTGACCAAGTTAATTCACATCTCTGGAATGATTTCAGTTCTAGAACAAGAAGATTGGTTTCCTATGATTTCTTTCACTTTAAAGATTCAATTATTCTTGCATAGTTAAAATCTACATACAGAACCTCCATATCAAATGCTACTTTACAGATTTTGAAAATGATGCCCGAAAACAAGTTTTATCAAGTACAATGAATATTAGAAATATTTTCTGAAACTGTTGAGATCATTCATTAATTTTTATCTACATCTACATTTTATTATTAGGTCCTTCTAAAATTTTATAGTGCTAGGTGTTTTACTTCACACAGACAACTCTTCTTCAGGGCAAATGAAGAAGAAATTGAGGGTAATTGAAATTAACTATTTTGCTTTAAAATATTATCTTTGCAAGGACAAAACTATTAGGCCAAATGTGTCTTTTATGACTTTTTTGTATAAAAAATTATAGAAAGAATATAATATTGATGTGTGAACACAAGTAAAAGCAAAAAATATAGAAAAACTTTTAAAGTTAGTCAATGAAAACTTAGTTATGCTAATAACCTTTAGTGAGGTTCTCAGGTGGAGAGAGGTAGTTTTTCTACTTTTACTTTCTGCACTACTGGAAAATTTATAACATAAATATATGTTGATTCTATTGTTTAAAAATAATACGTCTGGGTTGGTATCATGGATTATATTTCCCTTTTATTTCCTGCACTTATAGGGGAAAAACAGATTAATGTTTGGATTTAATTTTTTTCCCTCCTTATTAACCAATATGCCTCAGTTGCTCAAAGCACAAAGAACAAGGGTCATAGGTTTTATTAATTACATCTGTAATTAAAAAAATAAAAATATCCTCTGTTCACAGAATGCATTTTTAACTTTAAAAAGTCATCTGGCAAACTCCTGTTGCCAATCACAAGGATGAATCAGGTAAAAGCATGTGGCCAACTCAATACAAAACATTAACACTGGAAAATAACTCTAAGTAACGTCCCACTGACAGGTAATAAGAGTATATATCAGAGTTACTCATGTCTAAGTACATGCTTCAGTTTTCATACCCATCAACTCTCTGCCCTTTTGAACTGAAAATAAACAAGACCTTAACCATAAAAGAAGTCAGTCCTTTCAGAAAAGCTAAAAATTACACGTCACAAAACTTATAATTTCTAAAAATGATACATTTGGGTTTTTTTGTTGTTGTTGTTGTTTAAAGAAAGAGTGAGAGAGACAGTGAGAGAGAGAGAATTAACTTTATTTAGTTTTTCATGTGGCTTTCATTGCTCTGACACTTTGTTGTATATGTGGTATGCCAGGCAAGCACAGTAACTGTAAACATCAAGCCACTGCTCCAGCCCCTAAAAATGATACATTTCTTATTTGTACACCATATAAACATCAAATAAAATACTATACCTGTACAATCTTCTGGATCTGATACAACAATATGTGCATTTAATTCTTGTAGCTTGTGATGTAGTTCTTCTAATTTTTTATTTGATTTTTTCAAAATGTTGTCTACGTAAGCCAAACTTTTTTTATCTGTTGTTACTTTCCTCAGATTTTCAGCTCCTTCTTTGATTTTCAGTTCTTTCCTTATTTCTCTTTTAATTCGATCCTTGATATCATCCAACTTCTGTTGCACCACTGTATCTGAAAAGTCTAATCTTTGAACAGCACTCACATTCTCAGAAAATGGAAGACTTCGAGACTCTCCCTACGGAAAAAAAATAAACACACAAATATGGGAGTTTAGGAAAGTCAGCTGCTTAGTAAAATATGTAGTATTGAAGATTACATTATTTTCGGCAAAAAGGAATTCTTCATTAATTACCTTTAGTTCTCACTTTAATAAGCAACAATCTACTAATTTACTAAATAAACACAGAAAATCATAAGTTCAAAAACTCTTACTACTAAGTAACATTAACTGACAAATACATTTTATATTAAAATAAAATGAACTCAACATATTTATACACAAAGGCATCTCAGGCTTATATAAAAATAGGGGATTTTGATATCCTATAAACTCAATTTAGATCCTAACTCTCACACTACAAATCTTAGGCAAGTTATTTAATCTTTTAAATACTTAAATAATATCTATAAAATCTAAATAATATTAGCTGCTTTTCAGAAATACTGCGATAATTCAAAATATTATAAGTGAAACTCCAAATATAATTCCTGGCCCACTGTAGTCAAGTAATAATTGTATTAATAAATTTCTTAGGTTCATAATTTTATCTTTGGTAAAAAAAAAACTACTCAAAAAATTCATATTGGCAAAATAAATTGATACCCCATGGTCACTTTACAGCTAATGAATTAAATATATTAGGGCCTGGGAAAACTTTACTCAGAATTCCATTTCTATGTTTCATATAAAAGATAATTTGGTTGACTCACTACAAAACATTACTTGAAAATATCTTTAAATTATATTCTAACAGGAGCTAAGACAATTTTTGTTTTTAAAAAGGAGAAGGACACAGTGAGAGAGAGAGACAGACAGAATCATTTTTTTTTTTTAATTTAGTTTTTCACATGGCTCTTGTTGCTCTGACACTTAGCTGTGTATGTGGGTGCTGGGGGGTTTGAACCCTTGTATTTGCGCATGCTGGGCAAGCGCCGTAACCATCTAGCCACTGCTCTAGCTCCCCAAGTACATTCATCTTAAGATGAAAATTAAGAGCTGGAGCAGTTACTCAGCAGTTAGAACGCTTGCCTGGCATGCTCAAGGACCTGGGTTCAAACCCCAGCACCATACACAAAAATTAGTGCTAGAGAAACAGAAGCAGATGAATAAATAAAATTGATTCTTTCTCTTTCTCTTAAAAAAAAAAAGAGATGAAAACCAAATCACTTATGTAAATTGGGTGCTGACTGACAGACAGTACTGGGGACTGAACCCAGGGATCCTTTACCACTGAATTATACCCCCAGTCCTTTTTATTTTTATTTTGAGACAAGGTCTGGCTAAATTGCTTTGGCTGGCCTTTGATCTTGTAATCCCCATTTCAGCTACCACATCCAGCCTCAAATCTATATTTTAAAAAAGCTGAAGTTGGGAATGGAGTGGTGGCTCAGGGGTTATGGTGCTTACCTGGCATATACAAGGAAGTGGGTTCAAAGCCCAACACCATGTACACAACTAAGTGTCAGAGCCACAGGAAAGATTTCTCTGACTGCCCCTCTCTCTTTTCTTTAAAAAAAAAAAAAAAGTAGCTGAAGTTATGTTCTAGCTATTTATATATATCTTTCACCTTTTTATCCAATACTATAACTGCACTGGTTTTAAACTTCTTTAATTCTGAAAGACAAGAAACTAGGAAATGGTTACCATTGGGAAGAGCTGTTTGCGAAGGACATGAAAAGGTGGAAGATGAGCTTCGTTGTACAGCTTTTCATGTACTTCTAGAAACACAACTAATTAATTAGAAGATTTTCTTTAATTTCTCTGCAAATTCGTCCATCACACCCATATAAATAAGTTCTACTTAAATTTTTGGTACAAGTACTTTTTACATATAATCTTTAATCCCTAAAACTGCCTATCAATCAAAATATATGAAATACAAAAGGCAAGCTAATACAAGACATGAGATCTAGGCTTGCCTTTCATACCAATTTACCCTGTGCCTACAAGCATATTATTTAAAAAATTAAAAGCTAATTTCTATTAATCTGTTTCTAACCTTTTTGAGGACCAAGATCCCTGTTGAAATTCTGAACCCCCCAAAAAACCCACAATAGATCAAAGAAAACTTCACATTTGTCTGTATAATTATCAGATTCCATAGATCCTAGGCCAAAAATTCCTGGAATACATGATCTACACCTGTTAGCTATAAATTTCTAATTATTATCTATATGTATTTAGGATGATCTTCTACCTGGGCCAAAATACTATTTAGGTTTTTCAGTATTCATAATGGATATTAGTCCCACCATTCCTTTAGTTCCCCAAGTTTATGAAATTCAGCTTGGCTAGTTATCAAAACACTAGCATATAACTAGCATATATGACTAGGTTAGACTAAAATCCCAAACTGACTGTACAGTTTTATAAAAAGTAGAATGAAACAAACTGTTTAGATGAAAAAGTTTTAATCACTTTCTTCTAGGTATTTATATTTCAATTCTTATAACTAATTAGTTCACATGGTATCTAACACTGATGAATGTTGATATTTCCCTCCAATTTTTTTTTTTTAAAGAGAGGGACAGTGAGAAAGACAGAATCACTTTAATTTAGTTTTTCATGGACTTTCATTGCTCAGACACTTCATTGTGTACGTGGTGCTGGAGTTTGAACCCGCGTACTCAAGCATGCAAGGCAAGCGCCGTAACCGCTGTGCAGCCGTAACCGCTGTGCAGCCGCTCCAGCCCCTTCCCTCCAAAATTTAAAATGTGTTTTAGCACCCTGAGTGTTCACTAAAGCACCCAGAGTGTTTGTTCTGTTTGGGAATCAGGGTACTAAGATTTAAGGCTGCTACAATTAAATATTCATATGAAAATGGCTTCTAAATTTGATGTGATTGTTTGAAGGCTCTTGCTTACTTCAATTCCCATTTCTTTCCAATTTGCTCTTTAAATTCTAATCATATCAAATTATAGAAATTTAGTGCAAGATAACATTTCTCTTAGCTCAGTCACTACGCATGCTGTATATGGATGCAGTTTTTCTTTGTCCTCAGTTATTTCCTCCAAGTTCCTTCTTGGCCCAGTTGACTTTTACTTTGTTTCAAAGTTCACCACAACTTTTTCTGCAAAAGAATTTCCTGCCCAATACCTTCCCTTAGGATTTTACTAAATTACGCTTCTATGTACTGATACTGTAAATCTTGCCTCTTTTTTTGTACTGGGGATTGAACCCAGAGGTGATTAACCACTGAGTCACACCCCCAGTTCTTTTTGATATTTTATTTTGAGACAGGGTCTCGCTAAATTGCTTAGGTTTTCATTAAGTTGCAGAGGCTGGCCTTGTATGTGCGATCCTCCTGTCTCAGCCTCCTGAGTCTCTGAGATCACTTATAGGCATGCACCATCGCACCTAGTGATACTGTGAATCTTGTTTAAGTAATTATCTCTTTTCTTATTTGACTACTCCAAAGACCATGAGCAATTTGAGGGCGGACTTATGTATGGCAGGGCTGGAGCTGTTAGAGCACTTGCTTGGCATGAACAGGGAACAGGGTTAGAACACCAGCACCACATACACAACTAAGTGTCCAAGAAACAAAAGCCAGATTTAAAAAAAACTAAATAAAGCTGATTCTCTCTCTCTCTCTCTCTCTCCCACCACTGCCTAAGGTGGGGGGGAAAAACTTAGGTGTGGCACATTAAATTACCAGGGTCTCAAAATAAAAACTAAATTGCTGAGGCTGGCCTTGAACTTTTGATCTTTCTGATTTAGCCTCCCAAACTGCTGGGATTACAGGTATCTGCCACCCTGCTCATCTGATATGTCTATTGTTTATGTTTTGTTTTTTTGGTGGCAAGCACTGGGAATTGAACTCAGGGGCACTTTATCAATGAATTATAGCCCCAGCCATTTTTTTTTTTTTAATTTTGAGACAGGGTCTAGTTAAATTACCATGGAACTTGTTAAATTATTGAGGCTAGCCTCAAATTGCAATTCTCCTGCCTCAGTCTCCTGAGTTGCTGGGATTACAGGCATGTGCCACCTTGCCCAGCAGATTTGTTCATTTTTATTTTTTGGTACCAGAGATTGAACCTACCGGTACTTAACCACTGAGTCATATACACAGCCCTTTTTATTTTGAGGCAGGGTCTCACTAAATTGCTCAGGCTAGCTTTGAACTTGTGATCCTTCTGCCTCAGCCTCCAGAGCCGATGGGATTACAGGTCTGGGCCATCATGCTTGATTTGTACATTTATGTTTCTTTTAGAACTCAGGGAAATTTTTCACTTACGTTCCCTTTTTTTGATAACGGGAACTCGTGTGCCAGGAAGTTTTAAGGCAATATTTGTATTCAACAATAGCAATTATTTTAGCTATAATGAGGTGTGGGCTATATAATAATAATGGTTAGCATTTTTCCTCCTTATTCCTTTCCACTGATCTGATTTTTTTTAACCAACCATAGTTTTACTCCCATCTTTTGTTGTGACAAGGCTCAAACATGTTTTGAAAAGGAGCAAGATATATATAATTGATAATTTGAGATAAACAAATGTCCTTTGACGACAGAAGGGAAAGGCTATGATACTTTCCATAACTGCTTTTCTAAAAATTTGGTTGCAATAAACTGAAAGCTGTTGAAAAGTGTAACTTTCTTGAATTTAGAAAAATTAAGTAAGATATTTCATCTATTAAATTATGCTTACACCCTAAAAAATAACTAAAACAACTGTATTATAATGCCAGGAACATTACAAGGCAATGAAATAATATTCTTGAACTGGGTAAATTAAATCAGCCTGAGGCCTTTGTTTCAGTAGATTTTGTTACAGACAGAACCAACTATCTATATCTATCTATGTTATACTGTCACTTAACATTTTCACCTATTACACAACCATTTTCAACAGAACAAAAGTAAAATGAAAATTTCATGGTTCCCCCAAAAGTAGATACCTTTTTTCATCTTTTAAAAATAAAGTGAGATTGGGTCTTTAATCACAAACTTCATCATACAATTCATTAATGTGTCCAGAAAACATGGAGAAAAGAGAAGAGAATCCTAAGAACTAATTCTAAACAAAAAACAAAATTCCTGTCAACTCAACAGGATTCTCCATATTCTCCATGTGTACATAAAAGAAGCCCCATAATTCTCTTATCTTTTTCACTGAAATCACAAACTTAGCCAATCCATTCTAGACAAATTAAAACAAGACTCTGCTATATATAGTCTTTTATGTTGAAGTTTTTTAAAAAAAATACTATCAAATAAAAAAATACTAAGTCCACCATAACCAAATAATTGTTCAAAAACTATTAACAAGTCTTTCATGACAAATCCCATTTTTCTATGTTTAATATACTTTGAATTTTACATCATTCCTAAAAAGTTGATATTCAGTTCAAATGCAAACACGAGAAAACCATTTGTGAAATCAATAGCCTCAATATCAATAGTAGAAAAATTAAAATGAATTTTAAGTAAATAGATTTCAAGTGACTAAATTACAGAGAATTCGATGATTAAAAACAAGAGTAAAAATTACAAGAATTTTCAATAACTTTAAAATAAATTAAAAACTTAGTGAACAGGTTTAATAGCAGATTAGCAAAGATAGTATCCTGCCAGAAAGATAACTCTGAGGAAATTAATCACAATTCATTATAAACAAAACATAAAAATGAGAGATTAAGAGGCAGAGAACTGAAGAATGTTTCAAATTCTTTGACTAAAGATGATCACACCAAGTTACAAATGAAAACAGTAATAACAAGAGAACAGAAAAGCATTTTATCTACAAATTTTGAATTACAAATGAATTACATTTAGGTTGATAAAAAACTTTTTTTTGTACTAAGGATTGAATCCACTGAAATTAGGACAAAATCAGATTGGAAGAAGACATGAAGAAAAAGACTGTTACTTGTGACCAACTACTTCTTTAGGGAGACAGGAAAGGATGTTGCCTCCTCATTGGCAAAGTTCCCAGAGAAGAAGTGATAAAGCTATTATTTTTTCTACATTTCAGAAATATAAATTAGTCTGACCTGATAGATGCCAAGAAATATTAGATTATCCATGAAAACTCACTGAGTATTAAGAACTCATATACTGTTATAGCTAGAAGGAATTTAACAAATCATCTAGCCTAAGTTTCCTGGTTTTAGCTTAAAGCAGGTAAGCAACCAGCCTAAGATGACAAAGAAGTCAGCAACCTCACGGAGTTTAGAATAGTAGTCATCTTACTCCTGCTTTGGTGCTCTTTTCTTCCATACCATCTTCTCACAGGGGCCCTTTGGAATACCCATTTACCTATACTTGAACTATACTATGACCTAACTGACTGCATTAATTACTGGATATTACCCTCAAGTCAGGGACATTGGCAGAACTATTTCCTTATCTTCTCTAATTTCACTCTAATCCAACCTTCTGTATTTCAAGTAGAAAACAAGAAACTAGATCAAATACCAATCCTCTGTCAGGAACTACAAAACATAAGCAATGTTATCCCATATCTGTATCTATCTCTGTCTTTTCCTTTGCTTATCTACATACAACATGAGAGTTGTCTTTCCTATCTTGTTTTTTTTTAAACATACATTCAAAACATTCAATGAGTAGTAGGCAACAGAAATATAAAGATGAAAATGACAGCGCCATTCTCTTTCAGGTATTCAATTTATTACAGAATGCAGGCATTGAAAACTAAACATGATTTGAAGAAGCAGTAAAGTCACTGCATCTAAGCACTAAAGCAGATAGTGCTGGATGCCTACATAATACCCAGCCTTCCAATATCTTTACTAACAAAACTCTAATTTTTATTAGATGCAACAAAGTGTACAGACCAAATTCTCATTTCACTATGTTCTCCTGCATCTAGAAAAAGCCCTGTAACAATTCTTGTCAAAGACATCTAAATCCAGGATTTGGGGGAAACCTTTCATTCCTTCATTTTTTGCCTGGAATGCAGACCCACGATCTGAAAATGCAGCAACTACCTTATAACAACAAGGGACATACAAGACAAAAAACCAACACGCTATGAATGGCAGAGCAGGAGAAAGTTTCAGTTCCTGATAGCCTAGTGAACTGCTACACAAGTCTAAGACTGTCTATCCTTAGACTTCTTGTTTTAGATTAAAAAAAAAAATAATGCATATTCAAGGCAAAACCGTCTGGCTCTGTAGGTCAACGTAAAGAATTTGGCTTTTGCCAGGTGCAGCAGTACATGCCTGTAATCCCAGTATCTTAGGAAGCTGAGGCAGGAGGATTACAAATTCAAAGCCATCTTCAGCAACTCAGGGAGGCCCTAAGCAACTTAGCGAAACCCTGTCTCAAAATAAAAACTAAAAAATGGGCTGGGGATGTGGCTCAGTGGTTAAACACTCCTGGGTTAAATTCCTGTTACCAAAGGGGGTGGGGTAGAATTTGGCTTTTACTATGAGTTAAATGGAAACTCTGGGCAGGGCTTTGGCAAAGAAATGATATAGCCTAGCCTCTTGTGTGAAGACTAGATTTGAAGTCGAGAGTAGGGGTACAGGCCTGTAAACCCAGCAGCTTGGGAGGCTGAGGCAGGAGGATTACAGTTCAAAGCCTCAGCAACTCAATGAGGCCCTGTCTCAAAATAAAAAATAAAAATGGGATGGAGCTACGACTTAGTAGTTAAGCACTTCTGGGTTCAATCTCAATCTCTGGTACCCGAAAAAAAAAAAAAAAAAGAAAGTAGATTCATGGGATATAGGGAAGCCCATTTTGAAGCTATGATATATTTATGATGGCCTTGAATGAATCTTGTCTTCCTCCACTCATACCCTTCCACACTGAATCTGGATAGACTTTAATTTACTATGTTAGAAGTGACATTCTAATGAGGAAGAAATAATGAAAAACCTACTCATAATTTAGGTTAAAATGTTGAAGAAAGCCTTTCAAGATTCTCTGTGGAAGTAGTATTTATTCTGAGCCCTGAGAAGTAACAAAGAATTACGCAAAAGCAAACAAAGAAGAGGTATACCTGCTCAAAGAAATAAAATAAAAATAAGAATTGTCATAATGTTGTTTCTTGACAAGATGGGATAGGCTATTTCTCTCTGCTCTTGTCTAATAAGTACAGTCAAACACCTTGGAGACACAATATTAATAGGTAAACATCGAGACTAAGAAGGTGGAAAAAGGCAGACCAAGTAGGGACTTTAGGTCTGGAAGAAGACACGGTAGTAAATTTTCTGGTTATCTCTGTATGATAACCAAAGCCAAAAGATAGGGCTGGGTGAGTTCCCAAAAAACTGCTTTCTTTGGCCAAACCATAGAGAAAGAGGGCAACATAGTCAGATATAAAGCTTTTGGACACTACCAATTCTACTCCAGCCATATACTTTGGATATTTCCTTCCTTGCTGTGGCAGGAGATAGTCAGTGGGACCCTGGGTTTCCCATCTCGTAGTAACAGGAGGTCCAGGTTATCGTGGCAATAGTAGGTATCCCAAGACAATCAGTACTCTTCTTTCCTGTCCATGTAGATGTAGCAGGGAGCCTGAATTCTCATCTCCATCTGGCACTGGAAAGCCCAGAATGGGGCTGTATTTTCCCATCAGTGAAGAGGTATCAACAGAAGTCAAAAGGGAATCTGGTCTCCTGCTCCCTCAAGTAGCATAGGGCACATGGCTTCCTTCCCTTGACAAGAGGAGATCAGTGAAGACCAAGACTAAACCTACACTACTATCTAGCAAAAGTAGGCAGACAAAGGTAACCTTCCCTTCCCTCTCCAACAGGGTGGCCTCACATTCAGCAGTAGATGATGACTCTGGAGAAGATGACACACTGGTTGTCCACTTGCATGACATCAAAAGAAAATAAGTGGGAATTCTGGACTTTTACCTCCCATCTGGAGATGCAGGTACTCTAAAAAAGCAATTATTTTCTCCACTGGTATGTTGCCAATGAAGACCAAGTGGGGAGTCTACAATTGTATTCCTAACCAGCGTGGGCAGGCTGCCTCTTACACCGTTAGGTAATAGAGGGATGTTATGAAACATGAGAAAGCTAGAATAAAAAAAACCAAAACAAAGTAGAATATGAATGCAAAGTGAATTATCAGAATCCAGCCCACAAAAGTGTGCTAACCTAAACAGGATAACAATCTGCTAAAAGAGGAGATTTAAATAAGATACAGGGTCTCATAACATAATAAACAAAATGTTCCAGATACAATTTTTTAAAAAAATCACTCACCTCCAAACCCAGGGGGGGAAAAATCACAATTTGAACAATAAAAAGAAAATCAACACATGCCAACACTGAGATGACTCAGATGGTGAAATTAATTGGCCACGACTATAAAGCAATCATCATAAACACATCTGCAAACAATTGAACCATCTTGAAGTGGATGAATACCAGCCCTAATAAAAATGACAGAGGAGTAGAAAACAAACAAACAAAAAAACCTATGAAATTACAGAAGCAAAAAATATAATAACTAAAATAAAAAAGCTTACTAAATGGGCTCAACAGAAAGAAGATGACAGAAAAGAATAACAAGAATAAAAAAATTTATAGACAGATCAATAGAATTTCATTAACCTGACCTACAGAACGGAAAACAGAATGAACAAACAAAAATCTGTATAGTAATGATAATAATAAAATATATGACTTTGGGGTCCCAAAAGGAGAAGACAGCATTGGCGAGAAAGAGAGGGGAAAAAAAAAGAAAAAAAAAAGAAAAGGTGACTGTTAATATGCAAAATCTGGCAAAAGGCTTAAACCTACAAGTTAAAGAAGCTGAGAAAATCCTCAAAAAGATCAATCCAAAAATATCTAAAAAAAAAAAAAAGCAAACATATCAAACTGAACTTCTGAAAACTAAAAAGAAAATATTTTTTTAAAGCAACTAGATAAACAATACAATTCTCAACAGAATACAAACCAGAAGAAAAGCGTCTAACATTTTAAGTGTGGAAGGAACTGTTAATTCTGAATTCTATACCCAGTGAAATTAACAGGAATTAAGTGGAAATAAAAATATTCTCAGCTATGAACCAAAATCAATTTCCATGCACGTCTGAGTTTATAAGGATGAACCCAACTATTTTGTGTAAGCCATAAAGCTCTGATTAAAAAAATATATAAACAGACAAAGAAAAACATTTGTCACCAGCAGATCTATTATTAAAGAACAGCTAAAAGAAGTTGTCTTACCAAAAGAACACTTTAACCTATAAGAAGAGGTTTGTAACATCAGAAAGAAGATAGAGTAATTAAAAATATGGCTAAATGTAACAAACTTTCTTTTCTTTTTCTTAATTTTTTTCCAACTAAAGTTGAAATTATTCATCATATGATGCTGTGTTCAATGCAAAGGAAACAATATCATTCAAATGGGGTGAATGGGAAAGTGCAATAGAAAATTTCTATACTTCACCCAGCATGGTAAAGTATCAATACCAATAGTCTATGAGAACATATCTGTGCATACTTTAATACCCAAAGGAACCATAAAGCAAATGAAAAACTAGTGATACACTGAAGAACACTATGATAAAACAAAACTGAATTTTAAAAAATGCTCAAGTAGCCAACAGGCAAGAAAAAAAAGCGAAAAAGAAATAAAGAGAACCAACATTTTGTAAACAGTAAAATAGCAGACTTAAACCTTTACCTACCAATGGCTGCTTAAGTAAAAATGGTTTAAACAACAAAAATTAAAAGCAGATACTCACGCAACAGATGTTTTAAAACAGAGTAGTTATCACTTAACTGCAGCTTCACTTTCCATGGTTTCAATCATGTACAAGTGAGGTTGGAAAATATGAAATGGAAGGTCACAGAAATAAACAATTGACAAGTTTTTAGCTGTGTACCATTCTGCATAAGAAAATTTCATGCCATCCATATTCATCCCACCTGGAACATAAGTCATCCCTTTGTCCCTTATATACATTACTGTGTATATTCAGTCACTTCGTAGCCATTTTTGTTATCAGATAAACTGTCAAGGTATCGCAGGGCCTGTGTTCATTAATTCTTATTTGTTTATTAAAATGTCTACAAAACAAAAGAGTAGTAATGCCAAAAGTTTGGATATGCCAAAGAGAAGCTGTAAAGTGCTTCCTTTAAATGAATAGGTACAAGTTTATCATAAATTTGTATGCAAAGGAAAACACACAGCACATACAAGGTTTGGAACTATCTGTAGTTTTAGACATCTGGAGGTTTGCAACATATTCCCCCTTGGATAAAGGAGGACTACTGTATGGCCTAATCATATGCTATATACAAGAACAAAGTAGACTCAAAGAAAAAGACTGGAGAAATATAAATTATACACCATTAATAAAATTTATAAAAGCTGAAGTGATAATATCTGTAAAAGCAACACTCAAAGCAAAGAAAGTAGAGCTGAATCTCCTCCTAGGGGGATTCTAGAAACGTGGAAATTCTGGTAATAAAGGTAGGAAAAAGACAACAACCAACACAAAAAGACAGGTGGGGCAGTGACTCAGGGAGAGGTGAGACTCAAATGAAACAGAAAGCTGAAGAGACTAACAATATATTGAGATTTACCAGTATATCAGAACAATTAGGAACAAAAGTTTGGGGTTTTCAAATTCTTAATTTTTAAAAAATATATAAATACTGTTTCTTACCTCAAAGAATGATTACAATGATTAAATCAGTAACACACACACACACACACACACACACACCCCTTTGTCACCATCTGGTGATACACTTACCACTTCTTCAACTATCAAGAGAGCTAACGTTACTACATTATTATTAAATACAGCCAAAAATGGACAAAGGATAGCTGGATATCAAAATGCAGAACAGATGGGACTAAAAGTATTTTTAAAAAATGTGTCATGCTTAATTTAGAGCAGATCTAATGTATCAAAAAACCTCCAATGTGCTAGAGTATAAATTATTTTTTAAGTAACTAGACACAGCCAAAATAGAAAACACAGAAGTATCCCTAGGACTTCAAGCATAATGGTAAGAACTGTTTGGCTTAATTAAAGAGATAAGTAAGAGAAAAGATTATAAAGGAAAAGCCCAGGGATGCCTTTGTTGTTATTGGAAATAAGTGAATGGATGAAGGGATGGACAAACAGGAAGGCACAAAAGGGAGAGGGAATCAGATTTGGGGTTTTCATTAGATGTTTTGTTTACTGACTAGACTGAAGAAGTAGAAAGCTAGGTGTCAATTACTCAGAGTTGGGAGGTGAAAGCAACAAAGAAACTATAGGGACAATACAAATCAATTATTCCTCAGGAACTAAAAGTAATGTATCAAGTACACGAGAAACCACAGTTATTTACAAATAGAAACTATGAAAGATCCAAATTTAGGGAAAAATAAAATGTTTCCCTTACTCTGATAAACTATGTAAGAAACAAGTGCAACCATGTCTCCTGATGACACAAAGAAAAATATTTTTAAATTATTGTAACAATTTCACAGCTGAAGATTTCACCAAGAAACAATTCCTGGTGTGGAAAAAATGAACACCATATTTAGTATAGTAGTGGGTTGAAGAATGAGGACGGAAAGAAATATCATGTTACAGGGCATATTTCAATATATGAAAAACATTAAATGATTATTTAAATTTATGCCCAACCTAATATATAAGCTTCTTAATTCCCCAAAATGCAGCTTCCTAGCTATTACTTACATATTTTAGTAACACCTCATTGATTTTATGAAATTGTATAGTTGGTGTTCACTTATTTTAATATATCAAAATGAAACAATTAAATGGTACAAATGTATTGCATCAGTAATAGAGAAGTACATCTTTACTAATTGGTATCGCAAATGGATTATGCCATAAGCTTAATTTAAAAATTTTTACATTTTATGGTATTTTTAATTAATTTTTTTAACAATTCATAACACCTTGATTATTATCAATTTGAAGGAATAACAAACATTTTACATTCTTCATAATTCAGGTAATGGTTTGCTTTGTTGTATGGACAAAAATTTTAATAGTATATGATAATCATAATTCAA
This sequence comes from Aplodontia rufa, assembly GCA_004027875.1. NCBI lineage: Eukaryota > Metazoa > Chordata > Mammalia > Rodentia > Aplodontiidae > Aplodontia > Aplodontia rufa. The sequence goes on along the minus strand of PVKS010029957.1, from coordinate 3,616 downwards.
AGCACATTCCTCCTACAGAACTCATAGTCCAATAAGATTCATATCAATTAAGCAAAAGTGAGATATTAAAGGTAACAGAGAAACAAATTATGAATAAGAAAACCTAAATTCTAGTCAGCTCCTTCAGTTTAAGATCCTTAATAAATTCTTAAATTGTTTTATTTCTTTTCTAGAGGTGGTAAGTCTAGTTATACTAATTTTCAATGATTATTAAGAATTTAAGTGTAAAAAATTTAAAAGTATAAATGCCATAGAACTTAAGAAATAATATACTGAAGACACATTTCTATCTGCCTATTATTTACTTCACCACAAGATGTTCTATCAATTTCAAACTCAGCAAGTCTCATCTTCTGCACATTTCTGCTAATGAATGCTAAAATCCTCAGGCATCAGTCTCAACACCATGAAATCATTTTTTATACTTCCTTTCCCTTGCTGTCCAGATCCAGTCAGATGCCAAATACTACATTATCCACTGTCCGTTACCACTGCAAGGTCTCTGGTACATTCTCAATGCCAAAGCTGCACATGTTAAGAAAGACTATGTACTTGAGACTTGGCATTCAACTGGAGAACCAGGTTAATTAAAAAAAAAAAAAGTTCAAATAAGAATGCATAATTTTGGGCTAGAGCAGTGACCAGTATTGCACTTGGCTGACGTGCAAGAGGACCTGGGTTCGTACCTTAGTATCACATACGAAACTAAGTGTTGGAGCAACAAAAACCACATGAAAAACTAAATAAAATTGATTCTTTTTCTTTCATTCTCCCTCTCTTTAAAAAAAAAAGAATGCATAATTAAAAAAATTACTCTGAGACTGTTCTTTTGTTCAATTAGTATGAGCTTAGATTAGTAAAAGCAAATGGACTTGACTAAATATATCATTTTTATCCTCAATGATATTTTTAGAAATAATATATATGTTCCTAATACTGGTTCTAATTTTAACTCAAATTATACATTACACATATTTTTGATCTTGTGAACAACTTTTGCTTTAATGTTGATTGCGACTGAATGTTTACTTCTCTCATTATTCTAAATCAGTAGTTCTCAAACTGTGATCCATTCCTTGAGGTTCCAATATTCTTGTCTAATTACTTTAATGACTATCTTCCCCCACCATATTTTAATCTTTATGAGAAAAGAAAGTATACTTGACTGCTATTAAATACTTTAAATTATTATATGGCCAGGCCCCATAACAATACCTTGAATATAGAAGATGCTTGGATACCATTTGCTATATGAATAGAAAAATGGCAACTCAAGACTGAGACTGACATACTGTTAAGTAAAAACAGAGGAAATCAAAGTACAAAAAATAAATAAATAAAAATAAAGCAATCACACTAAACACTAAGATTATTTGTTACAGGAATAGGAAGTACTACATGCTGAAGGAGTAAGTAAAATTCTCTCTCTCTCTCTGTATATATATATATATATATATATATATATATATATATATAGTAAATCATCAGTAAAATATGACACATATTGTGTAAATGTAACTTCTAAAAACAATGTTAAAAAATCAGAGTTTTTATATGTCTGGGGTTAAGAATAATTTATTGGATAATATACCCCACTCCAAATCAATGAGGTATTATTATATCATGATTAAATATAATAAAACTAGGGGCTGGAGTGGTGGTTCAGCAGTTATGGTGCTTGCCTGGCACGCACAAGGACACACAAAATATTGGAACAATGAAAGTCACAAGAAAAACTAAATGAAATTGATTCTATCTCACTGTCCCTCTCTCTTTAAAAAAAAAAATACACACACACACACACACACACACACACATATATATGACTATATTTAACTACAATTAAGAATTGGTCATTTTGAAGTATATTACATCACGATACATCAAGTCACATATTCCAAAACGAAGAACTAACTTTTCAATTGAAATAAGTGATACCTCAAAGGAAATCAACCACAAGATTTTGAGCTATCTTAAACTTTATTACTGAGTAGAATAAGGTTTGTAAAATGACATATTCCATTATGGGTGGGGTTGGACAACAAAAACCAATAATCATTTAATACCCACAACTAGCTTCCTTATTTCCATTCATATCATACAAGAATTACAGGTTTAACAGGGTAGACAACAAAAACAATAGTAGAGGCCATCACTGCAGATTCACCGAATGTCAACAGCATTATATATTAAGGGAAAACTACAATAATGAATAATTTGAGAGCGTCTCACAGGTCGGTGGTAAATATTCGTTTCAGTCATGCTGCTAAATGTTACTAGTTTTCTAACCCTGTACCACTGAACTGTCTAATAAGCTGAGTTTCCTTTAAATACACAAAATAAAAATGCAAAGAAAACATAATAATTAGAGACCCCAAAACCCTAATAATTTGAAGATAAGTTATGCATGGGTTACTTCTGCCATTATCTAGAGTGTTCAGAATGAACAGTAAGTGAATGGAAAAAAAAAATCCTCCATTGAAGATGAAATTAAAATGATGACATATATTTTCAGACCAAAATAACTGGGACAATTTATATTTTGTGAGAAAAAGGAATTACAATATAAAAGGCAATGAATATATTATTAACTTGAAGGTATTTTTTTGCTTAGAACCTACAATTCCACTTCTGCATGTATATAAACTATAAAATGTATATAAAATGCAAACAAACATTGGTTATACCACTGTAATAGAAGAAAAACCATAATCATCTGTACAAAAAAGAACACTTTGAAATATATGCATGCAGTAAATATATACTGCTGCTAAAATGTTACATAAATATGTATCTCTGGATAAATATGGAAAAGAATTTTCAATTAAAAAGCAAGGTTTATATTTGTAAAATACATGATGTGAAATTGGCAAAGCCAAAATTTACTCAAGGAAAACAAACACAAATTATACTCGTTTTGAGTATATATGAAATATTTCCTAATTAAAAAGAAAAAAAATAGGGCTGGAGCGGTGGATCAGTGGTTTTGATGCTTGCCTGGCAAGTGCGAGGACCCGTGTTCATACCCCAGCACCACGTACACAACTAAGTGTTAGAGTAACTAAGGCCATGTGAAAAACTAAAATAAAAATTGTTTCTCCCTTTCTCTGTCTCTCTCTCTCTCACTATCCCTCTCTCTTTAAAAAAAAAAAAAAAAAGTTAAGAGACTTGTACTTCTGATTGTGATGGAGTAATAGTGGGCAGATTTATCTTCCTAGCTAAAACAAAACAAAACCAAAACAGACAAGACAGATTGCATAATTGTTCTCAAGACACTGGACAATAGGCAAGACAGTTATCCCAAAGATGAGAAAGAAATGAGATGTTCTTAGGTCAAAATTAAAATTAAATTAGAGATCTGGTACAGTTCATAGATAGAATGCTTGCTTAACATGTACAAGGCCCATGATCTGATCCTTGGAATTACAAAATTAGCATGTATTCTGAACTGAATAAAATATATTGAATTTTATGCAGTAACACTTAAAAAAGAGAGAAATCATACGATATGCCTCACAGATACAGAAAACAAAATCCAACATTTATTCCTTATAAAAATATTCATCATGAAAAGAAGAAAATTTCTCCAGTGCCATGACAGCATATATATATATAT